>BPLR01007750.1:0-15863 GCA_021605095.1 Caerostris extrusa
ATTTACCACATGAATTCTTTTTCATGTGGTAAAATGAAATACATTTTCCCCTTAACTGTAACCTCCCTTCAGTGTGAAAATTCTGGGTTTTACGTTTTGCAGAAATGGTTAATTGCTCACTTTTTCCCATGATTCCTCATTCTCGCCGTGACGTCACTTTCAGTTGCCGCCAAAGAACAATTTAGTTTAGCCTTGTTCTATGCGTTAATGTAGATACGTACATCATTACTCGTGTAATTGATTGTACAGACATTTAATGCCAAACGTAAGTTCATAAATTTTAATTTATTGTGTTTGATTATTAAAAATATAAATGATAATTAATATAATTTTTTATTTTCTATGATATTTATACAACACACAAAAGGCATCTTCAAATTAATTTTGCTGTGTACTTCTTTAATGTTTATTTGTTTTTGATTATTGAGATTGATATTGTTTTTGATTGATGAATGTCCTTAGTATGTTAATGAATATTTTGTATTTTCTATAATATTTTAGAAAAACAGATATAGCTCTATATTCTTATAAAATATTTAGAACATCTGTTTAAAAAATGTTTAGACTGTTCAAAAGACGAAAAAATAAGTAAAACCAGATATTTTTACAAGGCTCAGGAAAAAAAAAAAATATTTTATATAAATTCTATCTCAATAATAAAATTATTTTAAGCAACAAAAATTTAGTAAAATTATTAATCATTCATTGAATTAATTTATTGCAACGAATTACACCGAACTATATCAACAACAGACGTAAATAATGTTTGTTTACTAATATTAGACGCATTAAGGAATCATGGGAAAAAGTGCAGGTTGTCCATTTCTGCAATGCAACTCGTTCAATAATTCTTCTTCCTGGATTTTTAGAACTTTCTTGTTGGTAGTCATCAGTAGGTAGACGCGGCGTTTTTTGTGTCTGTATTTCTATTTTTTGTGTGTCATATCATTATATATTTACGCAATTGAATGAAAAAACAAGTATCCTTACTCTACTTCTATATGGAATCGAAGCCTCAACCACCATAACTTTCTGTTCACTTATTTATTTTTTTTTTCTACTTGAGTTCCATAACCTCCAATCTTTCATCCAATATTAATTCGCATTCATTTCCAATTTTTATTCCAATGGGTTTATTTTTCCTACTTTCTTCTCCCATCGCTTTTTAGATATTTTTCTTCAACGCATATTCTTTTCTGCTCTGTAAGATTTATTACCTAAACAAACTGACAGTAACAGTTCGTTCTTCGCCAACGTACTTTTTTCTCCCCTTTGACCTTGGCTTTTCAGACATTGCAGTTGATTTTACTCTTTTATATATTCGCACTTTTTGTTTGAATTATATTTTTTTGCTCCATCGTTCTGTGCTTTTTACTGATCATAAATTTCATGTTACGTTCTCATCAGCAATATTTTACATTTACCTTTCTTTTTTTTTTTTTTTTTTTCTTTTCTCAATTCATACGATTAATATTATCTATTCATCATTACTTTTGATGCATTTTTAAAATCTTTGCAAACCCTTAAATACCCATTTTTTAGAAATTCTAAGTTTTAAAGCATTTGAGATCATTTCCCATCAATACATTTATTCGAGGGTAGTATAATTGTTTCGACGTCATAGAAATAATTCAAAAGAACTTCATAAAGAACATGGATGATATTATATCCAGTTCTGTAACATTATTTTTATTTAATGTCTAGATAAATATATCCATTTCAATAATGGATGTACCGGGGCCTGAATGGTTGGTGGCTGGCGCTCTAGTACCACAGGTTTCGGTTTCGAGTCCCGGCGGTGCCATGGATGTTTGTAGTGGTTCGGAATCCACTTTAAACCGTAGATCCCGGTCCTAATAGGAGCGTTGCGGGGGCATTGTTACTCCACGTCCGGGGCTTATCTTCAAGTTACACGCGCCCCCTGGGTAATGCAAAGTGAGTACGTCTGTGCAGCGTTTGCCTTAAAGGCATCCAAGACCAGGCTGTCTAAGTGTTTGCCAGCTGCATTAGAACAAAAAAAAATCTCTAACAGTTATAAAGTTGCATTTCAATCAGAGAAGCAACTCGTAGTTTATCTTAAACTTGGCTATCAAATAAAAGTTGCCAAAATCCCTTTGCCTCCTAAACTGCGATTTTATCAAAACTTAAAAATGCAAAATAATTTAAAGATATGAAAATAATTAAATGTAAAAGAATACACTCTAAATGTACAGGATTAAACATGGCTGTCCAAACGAGAGCACAAAAAAGGGCGAGTGGCTTTTTAGCTTCGAGGGTCTCGGTCTGACCGCGGAAAGCAACCCACGTTACCTCTAGCTGTGAGGAACAGCTGGCCGTAAATGGAGTCCCTTTGATATGTTGAAAAAACCGACTCTTGCCAGAGTGAAGTTGAAATATTAAAAACTGGTTTGACAAAAAATCATATAAGTTTGCGAAAGCCATTCGTCTCTCATTTGGATGGAGCTTAAGAGATATACCATACATGCCCATTACATTGGACTAACTAAAAGGTCAATCATAGTCCATGATTTCAAAGGTACGATTTGCACAAAACTAGTTGAACGATTTTGACGTCCAAGTCTCCATTCTGTTGTACAGCTCCCTAGAATTTGTGACTGTTAATTATCCCTGTTAAATGAGTTTCTTTTTTAAAATTTCCTTAGAAGTTGTGTTTAATTTATGCAACTAATATTTCATCTCTC
This sequence comes from Caerostris extrusa, assembly GCA_021605095.1. Classification (NCBI taxonomy): domain Eukaryota; kingdom Metazoa; phylum Arthropoda; class Arachnida; order Araneae; family Araneidae; genus Caerostris; species Caerostris extrusa. Next base: position 2,703 of record BPLR01007750.1, read on the forward strand.
TCTGTGTATATATATATGTGTGTGTGTACAGGGAGAGAGAGAACAAATTTCATAAGACTCACAACATTAAAAAAAAAACCCATTATGTTGTTATTTTTTAATTAATGTTATTCATTTATCATAGATATTTTCCTTCACATATTTTTTATTAAAGTGCGTATCTTTATCATTAATGAAATTTTCTTCTGATTACTTTATTCTTAATTACTTTACTTATAAATAATTTTTATTGTACTAACTGGAACATATTGAATATATTTTACTTGATAATAGAGAGTTTTTGCAAAATAAAAACCACACGCTTTCGCCTTTTCGCTATCAGGCGTAAGATGCCACTGCGCATGTGCTTAACTGAAGTCTCCGATTTACCTCGAAGCTTAAAAACACTTTTTGTGTAACATGTCCGCTTTCAATTACTGTAATTTTGAAACTGTTGCAATACTACATCACAAATGCGATGAGCTGATATATGTTATAGAATTGCAAATATCCAGTCCCTGATGGGAAGGATATTCAAGATCTAATAAATATAAAAGATTGGAATTGAATCGTTTCAGAGGACATTAATTTTCTTTGATTATTATAATAATAATAATTAATAATAATAATTAAAAAAAAACTGCAAGATGTGTCTCCCATGTATGATTGTGTTCCTCTTCTTGCTAATAGCTATTCATCATTTCATGACAATCAAACAGCTTCTTATTTTACTGTCATATCCTCAAATATTCACATATTTTAATAATTTTTAAATTCTTTTCTTAAGTAAAATAGATATACATTCGTAATATATATTTTTTAATTCAATTTGCTTCAAAATTCTATTATAATAATAGTATGTACATCATTTCTACTATTTTCAAGATTCTTTTAAGAATTATTCTTTTTTTTCTAAGAATTTCAAATATTATTCATTTAAGAACAACAAAATAAGAATTTTTTTTAAGAATAAGAATGAAATAATAAAATATACATTTTTTTCTTTCAAAAAATACAAAATAATAAAAGTAAAACATTTCTATTTGTAGTTACTTTGTAATGATTAGTGTTAATGTTGTGCTTCTGTTTCCTTCTAAAACACCTTTTAAATTCTATCCCAGATATTGAGGAAGAAGTATAACTTTACATTTAAATGCATGTAATGTTTAAAATATTTAGCAATGTCATGAATGTTTACTTTAATTATTAAAATTCTGATAATTACTTGTTTTTTTTTAATTTTGAAAAAATTATCTGCCTTTTTATGCCAATGAAAAATATTACAGATTTTTTCAATCTGTTTTTGTTGATATTTCAATTCTTTTTTATTCCTATTTTTGCAATTCAGGAAACTATATAAAATTAATAGTCTGTACTTGTTAAGATGCTGCATAACTTTAGCTTTAGAAGTATGTAATATATACATAGCAATGTCAGATGTTTATTTTAATAATGAAAATTCTAATATTTAATTTAAAATTTAGATAGCTTCTATTTTTCTTTCATGTTAATTAAAGTTACTATAGAAATATTTTCTATTTATTAATCTGCTTCTGTTGATATTTTTTTTTTTTATTCCTATTTCAAACTCATGGGATAAAAATAATCTGTAAATTGTACTTGTTATTATGAAAAAATTAGCATTTTTTAAAATATTAAAAACAATGTATAAAAGATTTATCAGTTTTGTGCCCTCATGCTTAGATAAGGTTGTATTAGTATAGATGTAATCAAATAAATAAATCTTTTTATAGTTTTAATCATGTTTTGTAATAAATTGAAAGTGTACTTAGATTAACTAAACTTATTATTTAATAACTTTTTAATAAAATTACTTGTTTACTTTGAAGATTATTGTTAAGAAAACAACATCAAATACATTACAAGAACATTATTTTATTTTACATTATCATTTTTATATTTGCTTTCCTTTTCTATACATTTCAACTTACTGTTCCATTTCTTGTAATTTTTCTTCTTTTTAATCAGGATCTTTTATGATAATGTAAAAGCTAAAAATTATTGTTATACAAAATCTTTCTGTTATCCGCAATGGTGGTAATTAAAAATTTAGGAATAAGTAAATAAATTATTGCAATTTTTTTTCCTGGCATGCTTCATGTGAATTTATTAATATTTTTATACACCTTCATAATAAATTAAAAATGTAGATGAACATGCAGTGCTAAGAAAAAAAAAACATAATGAATGAATAAAAAAAAAAAAATGGTATGCTAAAACTTAAACTTTTTAATGTTTTGTTCTGTAAGTTTACTTTAAAAGAAAAAAAAAGTTCTATTCAAACGAAAAACATTTTTCTGATATTGATGTGTTTGTTCAAATAAAATATTGTTTCTTTGATTGTTATAATTAAAGGATATCAAGCACAAAATTCTAACTTTTATTTAACATTTCATTTTTCTCGCATACTGTACGGATTCTTTAAAAATTAACAATAGTTAATATTTCAAATGCAATAATTTGTCAAATAATAGCAAACATTTTTTCTCTGTCATCCTTATATATTTTAATTAAAATTATCAGGGTTTTTTTTCACTTTAGTACATTAAATGAGAATTAATATTTACATAACTAACTCTAATATTTTTTTCTCTTTCAGATTGAATTTTTTGGTGTTTTTGAGTTCCTTGATTTTTATCAAATGTGCATTTATGAAGAAGGCAATGCTTTAGTGCCTAATTTTAACAATTAATTGATTGACTGAACTTCAAATTAACAATTTTAGTATACATAAAAGTTACATTTTAAATATCAAAAATTGAGATACTTTCACATAGAGAAATAAGTTTCAACGAAATTATAAAAAGAGACAACAAGTAATTTTAGTGCAAGTATTAAATTCTCTTGGAAGCAACTATGGATGAGCAACCTTTCTGATAAAAAGTTCTACAAAAGCAAGTCTTCTTAGTAAGCATCTTCCCATTCACAATGGCGAACAGCTTCATACGTGCAATACATGTGGCAAAAATTGTTTGAATAAATATAGTTTAAAAGCACACGAAAAAATTCATACAAATGAAAGACCACATGTTTGTGAAACATGTGATAGAGGCTTTTCAAGGAAACACCATTTAAAAGTTCATCAGCTTATTCACAAAAGGACAAAAAATTTCAGTTGCCAAATGTGCCCTAAAAATTTTACACTAATGAAAATTACGAGTACATTATCGGGTTCACACGGGAGAGAAACCCTATAGCTGCGAAATGTGCAACAGAGCCTTTTCTCGACACGCGGCAATCGGGTTAATGAAACACTATCGGAAATGTTCATACACGGAAAAACCGTATTCATACTCTTGTGCAACATGCAATAAGTCCTTTGCTCATAAACATCAATTAAAAAGCCATTATGATGTTCATAATGTTGGAAAAATGTATGTCTGCCCAATTTGCAAGAAGGCATTTCAGTTTAAGAAAAACTTTTCAGAATCATTGCAAATGTTCGCACTCAGGGTAAAGATTGATTTTTTTCTTACAAAGAATTATGTTTTATATTGTGTTAACACTGTATTATTGATTTTTTAATAATATTTTAGTTTAGTTTAGTTATTAAAGTGAATATATATATTCACTTTAATGAACATAAACTGTTTCTGTATTATTCATGGCTGAAAGTAAAACTCGAAATGGGAATTTAATTATATAATTTAATAAGCAATATATTGTATATGTATCAGTAATATTATAAATTCATATTTTTGTGTTTTAATTGAAAGAGTATACAACTTGTTTAATTTAATATATAATATAAATAAACTGTTTAAGTATTAACATTCTTTTGTCTGTTTTATTATATAAATGAGTTGTAACATCTCTGAAGGTTTACAAAAAACAGAGGCATTCTCGAATTGTGAAGGAAAAACAAGTCTTTATTTATAAATATTTTAACAAATCTTTTAATATTAATTTGTTCTAATTACCATAAACTTATTTTGTGAAATATCATTTAATAATTTCAGAATTAATTAAGTTAATTCAGAATTTCAGTTCTAATTAAATAGTTACATTATTTCATTTAATATCTTTAAAAACAAAATTTGATACATAAATTTAATGAATTTTTATGCAGAAATGCAAGATCATTTTGAAAGCACTTCAATACTTCCACTTAACTATTTTCATTACAAATGACTATAAATATATAATCAAATTTCAAAGGGCCAACTAAATTGCCTGTAATTTTCTTTGGTGATTATTTTGAAACCAAATATTTCATTATCATTGCTCAGTAGTTGTAAAAGTGGATCCATATTAAGAATCAACATTTCCAAAAAAGGTGAATAAAATTAAAGTATCAGAATTTCAGATTTGTGCAAGAAATCCACAGAGAAAGTAATTTAATTATTTATTTTTCAAAACACATTAAAAAAAAAGAAAAGCTTCAAAACAGAACCCTTTCTAGACTGAATGAAATTGTTATGGCATTCTCGTCAATGGAAATTGAGTATAGAAAAGAAAGAGGAACTTTGCATCTTTTTTTTATGATATCAGAACAAGGATATATTGACAGCAATCCACAATTGCTTTTCAAAGAGCCTGCATAATAAGTCAAGTTTACTTTTAAAAAAATCATGGGATGAATAATTTTTGAGACTTTAGATTTCAATGAAAAAATAAAACGTAGAATAAGAACTAACTGTAGTTTACTAACGTAAATATTTAAATATTAGAAAAATGCTTTGTTCTCAATGTTGCCTAATTTATTGCAAACTTAGATTAGCTCTTTTTAAACAATATGTTAAACTGCAATATTTTATATATTTCTTACCTTAACAAAAAACGTCTTAACTGTGTTAGCAATAATAAAAGCATGGGACTATTTTTTCCCCATGATCTTTTGGAAATGCAAAAACATTTCCCGTTTTAAAAATGATTTAAAATGCCTGTAAATGTGAATAAATAGACTCGAATATTAAAATACCAATAATTTAAAACTATTTGACTATTCATATTTAGGGATGACTTCTAAAAAAAATCAAACAAAATCTTCGAAACACATTAGACCAACATTTAAGGGATATTTTTTTATTACATTTTTTTTTCCATTAAACTGATTTTTTTTACACGTTTCCGATTGACTAATAGAGTTAAATATTAAAAACTTTTTTTTTTTTTTTACAACTTTCCTCCGCTAATTTCATAATTCAGTTAATAAAATATGTTCTAAGTGTTTTCATTGCACATATTTCTTTTCAAAAGAACATTATCGATTGCTGTTATGGGATTCTTCTATTTCCTAATTTGATTGTTCTCCACTCAATTAAAAAAAAAAAAAAAATATTAATCGCTATTTAGGTGTATGAATGAATGATTGTTCTCCACTCAATTATAAATGAAAAAAAAACACAATTATTAATCGCTATTTAGGTGTATAAAATTCAGGTCCATTTAGGTGTATAAAATATGGGAAAAAATTCCCACTACAAACAAACAAATAATATTATGATAAATAATTTTACGTTGCCAAAGCTGAAAAAGGGAATACTGACAGAATTAAGATACAAATAAATACACAAAATATACTAGAAACACGAAATTACTCATTACAACCACCCACTTCTTGATTTTCAAATGGTAAATAAAAATCAATGCAGATTCTTGACAAATTAATTCTTGATACTAAAAATATGAACACAGTTAAAATACAAAATAATAATAGCAATTAATAACATAGAAAAATGAACTACAAAATTTTATATCTGAAAATAAACCTCATGTAATTGCTCTCCAAGAAACACATCTTCGGTCAGGCGATTCCTTCAAAATTCCAAATTATATCATATATCGCTTTGATCTTCTTAACCACAGGGGAGGAGGCACGGCTATCTGCATTCATAAAAAATATTAATCATCATCAAATTCATTTTACTACAACCAGCTTTGAAAACTCAGCTATCGTTATTAATCTCAAGAATAACCTAAAAATTACTGTTGCTAGCATTTATCGCCCTCCAATTGGCAGATTCCTCACGCAAGAACTTGATACAATAGCCAACTCCAATCAACAAGTATTTCTTCTTGGAGACTTCGATTCCAAGCATCCTGTATGGAATAATGGACTCAGCAACATCAAAGGTTCTATTCTCTTCGACTGGACAAATCTTAACGCATTCAGTTTTATTGCTCCTAATGATTTCCACATATTTCTACCTTCACAACCACTGCTATAGTACTCTTGACATCGCACTTCTTAAAAATTTAAACGCCGGACCTGCTTCTTCTATCAACGATCTTTCCAGTGATCATAACCCTGTGCTAGTTGAAGTCTCTCATAATTCATTTACGCCCTTCCTCAATAGCATAATCTCAACTACCAATTGGAATATTTTTACTAAAATTATCTCTCAAAGTATTCTTGACAATCCAACTATCTCCAATTTTCAACACATTGACAAAATAATTGATAAATTCAACTCTGCTATTACTTCTCCAATCAACCTTGCTAGCAAATCTAAAGAACTCAGTACTCCACACCAAAAATTCCTACTGAAATCACCTCTAAAATTGCAGAAAAAAACAGAATTCGAAAATTATGGCAAGATACCTGTTTCTCTGTTCATGCAATTCCTCAACAATCTTTTGATAAAGCGAACTCTTTTGCTGAAAACCTTGAACTCTCCTTTCAAGAAAACACTGAACCTTCCGATGACGCGTAAATTGAGCACGGTGAAGATACAGTAGCATCCTTTCTAGATTATCATCAAAATTATCAAAACAATATTTTTTTCTCCATCTGACATAATTAACTTAATCAAGAATTTCAACATTCGGAAATCTTTTGGACCTGATAACATTCCAAATAAAGCCCTACTGTGTCTCTGCCTTAATACCATTACTCGACTTGCACAAATTTACAACAGCTGTACTAAATATCACTATTTCCTTCCTATCTGGAAAAAAAAAAAAGCAAATATCATCATGTTCCCTAAACTTGGCCCAGATAGCAAATTACCTCAAAATTATCGGCCCATCAGTCTCTTTAGCTGCGTAGGAAAACATTATGAAAAACTCTTATTGAAATATATTACTTCTTTCTGAGATAAAAATTCCATAATTACAGCAGAACAATTTGTATTCCATCAACATCACTCAACTTGTCATCAACTTCTACGCATCATCAGTATCATCACTGAAGGAAATAACTATAAATTTTCATAGGAGGCGTCTTCCTAGATGTCAAAAAGCTTTCGATCGACTGCGGCACGATGGACTGATCTACTAAATGATCAAACTTCAATTTCCAACTTGAATCACACTTATCATTACAATAGAACCTTTCAAGTTCGACTTCATAATGAATTCTCCACAGTCGGTCGTATTAGTGCTGGTACACCTCAAGGAAGCGTGCTAAGTCCTATTCTGTACAATATCTTTACCTACGACTTTCCTCAATGCACTAACATTTCCACTTGCTTATTTGCTGACGATTCTGCTGCTCTTGCCCAAGGTGCTTCTATTCTTTATGTCATCAATACTCTTCAAAATTTTCTGAATATTCTAGAGGATTGGCTAACTAAATGGCGCATAGCAATTAATGTCTCTAAATATCAAGCCATCACTTTCCGAAAAGGACACGCCAGACCCATATATTAATCTCTCCCTTTTTGATTAACAAATTGAATGGGAAACTAATATTAAATGTCTTGGCTTAATTATAGACAAAAACTTACATTTCGAGCTCATATTCAAAAAAATCAAAGAAAAATGTTGGAAAAAATTTTATCTCACTCTACCACTCATTAATAAATTTTCTAAATTAACTTTGTCAAACAAACTTCTTCTCTACAAACAAGTTCTTTGGCCTATCCTTAACTATGCTGCCCCAATCTGGGGTCTAGCTGCGCAATCTAACAAGAAATCTGTACAAATTATTCAAAACAAACTTCTTCGTATCATCACTGGTGCACCCTGGTTTGTCCGCAACTCTAGAATTAATCAAGATTTAAAAATTGATTCTATTGACAACTATATTACAGAATTTTCAAGAAATTTCTTCAATACCATTTCTACTAACGAAAACCCTCTCATCAAGGCACAAACTATATTTACGCAATTGAATGGAAAATACAAGTATCCTTTCTCTACTTCTAATTGGAATCGAAACCTCAAACCACCATAATTTCCTGCTCACTTATCGCTTTTTAGATATTTTACTCCAACGTATATTCTTTCCTGCTCTCCTTTTTGCTCCATTGATCTGTACTCTTTACTGATCATAACTTTCTTGTTACGTTTTCATCATCGATGATTTACATTTTTCTTACTTTCATCTTTTTTTCTCTCAATTCATACGATTACTATTATCTATTTATCATGACTTTTCTTTCCTACTGCCATCACATACCATTGAGTAGATGAACGCTTCGCGTTCAGACACTCGACATCTTTATTCAACTTAGTAGTTTAGAAACTAAAGCTAACAATATTTACACAAATGAAAGGAAAAATAACTAGATATAACGTGAACGTTTTAACAATTGTTCTACCAAATCTGGTTTAATTATCTTATCAGACCTTTTAAAGTCAATATTTGTATTTACGTTTTCAGAAGTCAGTTCATTTGTTTGGTAAAACGTCTTTTTTAGGAAGGTTATCGAGAAGATTAAGATTATCTGTTCACACTTGAACAAGTCTACATCGCCCATCACATCAGCCACAAAACATATTTAATTTCAGAGCAGATAAATTTTCATTTCAACGAAAACTAGTGAAGGGCTGAATCCGTATAAATACTATGCATTATACGGATCAGTACGAAAGGAAACGAATAAAATTATTTTTATCCAGTAAATTTGATACAATAGCAAACCAGTTTTCAGCTCTGCCGCATAAAATAGCAACTACACTTTGAGTAGTAACAGTATTTTTCTACTTAGTACCAGTACTACTCCTTCATCCATTGATTCATATTTCATGACTTTAGGGGGAACACGAACGCTATGTTAACAACATCTGAGCTGCCTGTCGTTGTTGACGTTGACATGCTGCTATTGGTAACCATAGATGAGCACGAATATGTTTTAAATCGTGGTACATGTCTTTCTCGTTCAAGGAATGTGACATGTTTTGTTACTGTTACATATTTTGTTTAAATTTTTTTAAATTTATTTTTGTCTTTTATTTATTTGAGTTTTCTTTTTTTCTCAAAATGGAAGAGAGTTTTTAATTTTAACTTTGGGTCATGCCACTGCATTAAAAAAATATAATTTAATTTTTTTAATTAATTATATATATATATATATATATATATATATATATATATATAAAGATTTGCTTGTGTGTTAATTAGCAGGCGGCGACACGTCACGATTGCTTGTCTTGGACAGAGCCTGTTTACAATGTGGAGAGTATTCAACTTTGAACTCTGACCCCAGGAGAAGGGGCACAGATCACCGTAGATAAAGAAAGGGAGAAGGAACGCTGGCCGACAACGTGAGAGGAAGCGAGACTGGGGCAGGCAGCGTCCATCAGCGAGAGAAGATATTTGTAATGAATTTATACACAGTCTAGTCACATTAATGTGACTATCTGTCAAAAGCCAGAATTACCACCTTTGGCAGAGCGGACCGCTGCGAGACGTGCAGGAAGAGAATCAATTAGGTTTCTGAAGGTGTTCACTGGTATGTTGAGCCATGCCGACTCCAGTGTCGTGGCCAGCTGCGCTAGGATCCATGGCGCGAACAACACGATTGAGGTGGTCCCACAGATTCTCGATTGGGTTTAAATCCGGTGAGTTTGCTGGTCAGGGGAGTACGGTAAACTCATCCCGGTGCTCTGAACCACGCACATACACTGCGAGCTGTATGACACCTCGCATTGTCCTGCTGGTAGATGCCATCATTCTGAGGAAAAATAATTCGCTTGTAGGGGTGGACATGGTCCGCAAGGACAGATGCGTACTTGTGCTGATCCATCGTGCCTTCCACAATGATGAGTGCACCCAGTGAATGCCAGGAATACATTCCCAAACCATAATGTTCCCTCCTCCAGCTTGGATCCTTCCGGGAATTGCTGCAGGGTGTTTGCTTTCAGACGTTTCACGCCGTATATGCCAACGTCCATCTGTCCGATGGAGCATAAAACGTGATTCATCGGAAAAAGCCACCTGTCGCCACTCTGTGGACGTCCAGTTTCGGTACTGGCGTGCAAATTCCAGCCTTCGTCGCCGATGAACAGCAATCAGCATAGGTGCGTTAACCAGGCGTCTGCTGCGGAGGCCCATGCGCAGCAACGTTCGCTGAACCGTTGTTGAGAATACTCTTGGTAGCCCCTCGGTTCATCTGGGCGTTAAGTTGCACGTCTATTCGGCCGAACGCATCTCCGTAGCCTTCGTTCGCCTCTGTAATTTATAGCCCGTGGTGCACCACATGTGCCCGCCGCTGATTTTGGATAGTGCCCTTTTGCCATGTACGGTATACTTTTACCACGACGGCACGCGAACAGTTCACAAAACTAGCCGTTTCTGAAATGCTTCCACCTTTGGCCCGAAAGCCAATAATCATGCCCTTTTGGACGTCGGATAAATCGCTAGGTTTCTGCATTACTCCAACGATTGAAATGCTTTCCGATGCCCTAGGACATCCTTTATATACACTTCACTGCAATGTGCTGCCACCTGCCTTTTGTGATTGGTTATTTCACGTTGACTTCGAAAGTAGGTGGTGGTCACATTAATGTGACTGGACTGTGTAGTTAATGTAAATATCGCTGCACATAATTATAAGTCTTTATTAAATGGCTGTTATTAAAAGAAACACCCCGTTTCTTCATTTGGTTTCTCAAATCAACCACAGCCCCACCCTACAAAAGTGGGGACTCCGGCCGTAATAAATTTGTTAGACTGGGAGAGAAGTCTACACATATATACATATATATATATGTATGTATAGTTACACTTATAACAATGTATCTATATTATTATGTATGGTTACATACTAAATTTCATAGCATTTTAATACCCACTTTAGAATTTTTTATTTATTTAAATAATAAATAAAAAAAAAAAAGGATAATAAGTGTACAACTATCAAGGCAGACCTAGAACATATTTCCTCTTTTCAATATTTTAGGTAGAACAACCAGTGTCAGGAATATAATACGTATTAACATTATACTATTAATAATAAATCCATAAAAAACATTTTTTTCATTGCTTTTTAGAAAATTTCGTGTTTATAAATTTCAATCAAAGTACTAGTTTTAGAAAATTCTTAAATAATAAATGAAAGAACATTAAAAACATATGTTTAATAATAAAAAAAAAGTAATAAATAAGTAGGTGACAGTGCAATCTGGAAAATATGCGTATGAATAATAAATTTATCAAGCATTTTCTGTTTTCACGGAGTTAATTTTTTTTAATTAAAAAATCTTAATAATAGTCTTTGATATGTATATAGATTTTCAAAAATCAACTATTGCCAGCACTTTTATTTTGTTTAATATGTAATTATTCTTTTCTGCGGTTTATCTATTCTTTTACACATTTTAAAGTTATTGCTGACATCTTGTGCAACACACGCAGATTAAACATGTGACAAGAAATTAAAGCCATTTATTTTTCATGGGGAAGACTTAAGATTTCTCTTAAGAGTGTCGCCTTAACTTGTGCTCTCTTAAGAGAAATCGCCTCTTAAGTGTGTAATTTTAAAAATTCATTTTGACAAGTAAAATAATAAAATGTTGAGGCAAAGGATATGCTATGCTATGTAACTTGGAAAATTCAATTCCCATACCTCCTCTTGCCTAAGTACTGTTTACTTTGCACCAAAAAAACTTATTTTGTTTTAAAATTCATCATTAAAAATCACATAATAATTAATTGGGATTAAGTCGAGCAAAGGCTCTGAAATGATTGTAAAAATTACGTAAATAATTAAAAGAAATCATTTATAGAATAAAAGTTTTTTTTTTTTTTTTGGCAAAATAAATCCTTTGCGCATTCTGATTAAGGCTCGTTCCCACCGAGGCGAGAGGCGTTTAAGCGTGAAGCGTTGACCAATCACTAGCCTCACCGAGTTCGCCTGAAATCGGTTTGAAATCCACCGCTTCGTGTTGACCAACTTTCAAATCGAAGTTTGAACTTCACTAAGCGTAATGCTATTTCTGACGTTTCGCTGTGATAGGGTCGAAAAATTTTCTTGCCTGTCGCACGTCGCGTCGCCGCCTCTCGCCTCGGGGGAACGAGCTTTTAGAGAAGAGAAAGACAGAAAGGGAGATCTGGGCAAAGCGGGGGAAGAGGAAACTGGTTCTTTTCCCCTTGAAAATCTGGGAATGGAGATCCGCTTTATTTATTTATTTTCAGATTTTCAGTATGAGGAAAGTTGAGTCATAAAAGATGTCACATTGATATCTAGTACTACTCTGCAGTCACAAAAACACCCACCCACTAAACAGGATTGTAAATGACCATCACTAAATTGCCAACTTGAGGGGGAATTCTCACTTTACTCTGAGAATAAGAATGAAGTAGAAGAAGGGGTGAGGGAAATAGCTCCAAGAAACTAGAAACAAATTGACAGAAAATACCATGGCAGTCAAGTCCCACATCACTTTTTAGATAATTTTTTAATGCAAATTCGTTAAATGATAAGATAGTTGTGATTATATGTTAAAATATATATTACACGTAAATAATTAATAAAATAAATTTAATGAATACATTTTATTTCATTTGAGAATACCTTTATGACAAAAATGAATGAAAATGATTGAGGTTTTGTATACAACAATTGAATTACCTTTCATTTATCTCGGAAAATGCACAGAATTTTATATTGCCTTTCCTAAAGTTAAATGAAAATGATATTAATAATTTCTTAGATGCTAAAGTCAAAAAAGGAAATATATGTTTTGTTTTCCAAATAAGTTCCACATCTTTTGTTTGTTATATAATTATTTATTCACGTTATTATTGAGGGGTTATTTATATAATGTAGCTCACTCGTAAATAATATTCATTGGATAAACAAGATGATGAATTTTATTTTATTTATAAATTATAAATATTTTCGAAATTTATTTGCTTTCGGTGATCAAATTGATTTCTAGAATTTTTGAACTTGTGTTCACATTTATTATTTCAATGATTTTTATTGAAAGATAAAAGAAATCTTTTCAGTAAAAATTTTATCTCGATTTCATATTCCTATTCTTAATTTA
>BPLR01007751.1:0-32160 GCA_021605095.1 Caerostris extrusa
CTCAATTTAGAATTCTCTATCCCCTTTAATCAATAGAAATTCAGCTTTACCTCTTAATCTCAAAATTCTAATATATCTCTCTTATCTTCGTCCAGTATTAGCTTATGCAAGCCCAGTTTGGGGTTCTGTCGCACGTACAAATTTTGAAATTATTCAAAGGCTTGAGAACAAAAACTCTCAGAATGTTAACAAATTCACCCTGGTACTTTCGTAATGACGATATTAGACGAGCTCTCTCGATTCCAAGTTTAAGACAATTTGTTCACAAAAATTTCTACTAAATTCTATAATGATATGCGAAACATCAATAACCCTGTATTAAATATCCTACAAAATTACGATTATGATATTTCTTCCTACGCAAACATAGCAAAAGACCTCGCACTGTTCTAAATATTTTAAATTAATTCCTTACAACTGCCTAGACGAAAAAAAGTTCAGCTTTTCTCCTAATTTATTGTCATTCTGGGTTATTACATGCAACTGATTTCCATCAACATCTACATTTTTGATATTTTTTCATTTTTGTCATATAATATTAAATAAATAATTCTCTTTTTAAAAAAGGGCATTTAATTATCTATTTTTGCTTTATTAACTCAAAGGGCATGAGACCACCGCTATGTTTCAACATTTTACAAAGAAGGAGCTAGTGGCCGCTACGCGGCCAAGGATCTCCGTAATAATCTACAATAACAGTCTCAGGTTTATAATAATTTTTTTTATTTCATTTCTGATTGATTACATAAAGTATATAGCCCTGTGGTATATATTTTTAATATTCTACAAACCCTGAAATTTAAAAAAATAATAATACATCAACTAGAAAGAAAAATAAAATATCAAAAAGTAGAGACATAATTATAAATAACATAAATGATGTAATACATATTTCAGAATAAAAAAATTTTTTGTCATTTGTGTTCACTAAAATGTTAAAGATTTGTGTTTATCGATATATTCTCAAATGTGTTCATCAATATATGTCCGGTTGATAGATGATAGTAAACAAATCTATGTAAGCCATGTTCAAGTGTTACGTTTCTTATATATGACTTTTACAGTTCTAATGCTAAAAATTGATTTTCTGAAATTGTGTAATAAAAAATAACCTTTTGCTTAAAGTAAAATACTTTTAGGTTATAATTTTCATTTTTTCCATCATGGTAAAATGAAATGTTTAAAAAAAAAATTTTGAAAAGTTTTTGTTGGGAGATCAGAAACTTCTTTTTTAACCCAGCAATTGTGTATGAAAAATTTATAGAAAAATACACATGTAGTAATTTATGCAAAAATTCGAAAAATAGTGTTTCTCAATTTTAACATTGTTGGAAATATTGTTCTTTAACTTAAATGTAGCTTGGGTATGGAAATAATTTTTTTAGAAAAACACATTATTTATTACGTGTTACGATAACTTTATTTAAAAATAGGATAAATTTTGTTAGAATTTCTGCGATCTATGTAAAGAATTCTATATTTATTCCTTTAAGACTCCAGTTTTTTTCTATTTAAATTTTACTCTATTTTAATTTTTAGTAGGCGTTAATTCAACAATACTAAAAAATTAATTAAAATAAATGCTATGCTCACTAACGATCAGGTGGATTAGGCTTTTCCATAAAATAAAATGTTCCTCACTCACATGATCGTCCATTCTCGGGCTTAAAGGGCTATAAAATTAATATGATTTTATCAGCTAGAGAAGTTCAATTTCTAAAATTATGTTGATTACGAAATTTGTTCCTCTTAAGAGTAGTTTTTTAATAAGATGTAAAAAATGGTGACCTAGCAAGTTTTCTAGTATAAATATAGATAAAGAATATTTTTCACTAACTAGGACGGCATCTTTAACCAAAAGGGATGGAAATTAAATAAAGTCGAATGCATACTTGAAAGTTAGAAAAATATATAAATATAAAGATATGGGCCTGTAAATATGGTTGATATGTAAAAAATACAATGATTTCTTGTTTCAGATCTGCCCACCTATATGAATTGAATCTCTTATATTTAAAAACTATTTTAAAATATTATTTTATTTATAAATCACATACTGATACTCAAGAATTAAGTTATCCATTTTGTTCATTTTCATTTAAAAATAATATCTTTTTGTAGAACGCTAAACAGAATACGTAATTGGTAGCAACTGTTTCATGATCCAACCTCTAAAACTAATTACGATAGAGCTCAAACCACAAAAATAATCTTCTATGATTTTAAGGAATTAATATTTGCTGACAAAAACCGCAGCCAGTCTACGATTGTTATAATGTTATAAAAAAATCCATTGATGTCCAGTGAACATTGTGTTTCTTTTATTTGTCATGAACATAAAACTGGTTTGTAATGAGAGGAGATTGCCTTTCGGGAGTACTTTTAGGACTAACTGATTCGCATTTTCGTGTCATTTCTAGGAAATTGCCCTAAAAAGGCAGCTTGATTGCTGATACATAACACTTGTCCACGATGTCTAAATCGCCATCAGGTCTATAACTGTTGAGTTTTCTTCTGTGACTGCAATGGATACCTCCAGAATATTTGAATTGAAGTCTTTCTGCTCGCTAGCTGCGTCTGTTGACATTGCGTCTTAAGTCACTATTCAATGAGTTTAACCCTCAGTAATTTTTCTAATGCAGCTAGCAAACACTTAGACACTTGTCTTGGATGCCTTAAGGCAAGCGCTGCATCAGACGTTACTCATTTGCATTACCCAGGCAGCGTGTGTAACTTGAAGATAAGCCACGGACGCGGGAGTAACAATGCCCCCGCAACGCTCTACAATCATTTGACAGGGACCTAAGGTTTTAAAGTGGATTCCGAACCACTACAAACATCCATGGAAACCACTACAAACATCCATCCACTAAAAACATCCATCATTTTCTGGAATATTTTTTGTCAATCATTGTGAATAACTCACGAAGGAGATCAGTGCGTCATTAAAATATCCAACAGTTTTCTTTGCGGTCACAGTGAATTTTATAATTTACCCGCGAATTTCGTGCACGCATCTACTCCTTACCTTCATCAGTACACAATCAAATCAATACAGCAGACTTAGTCTATGTTGATCACATTTGGATAATTTTTTATTTTACATTTACTTAAACCTTTTAAATTTCAAGTAAGTAAATTGTTCTCATTTTCCCCCATTATTTCTAAATCATAAAACAATCAGTTTTGATTTTAAATTAGTTAAATATAATTAAATGATTAAGTGTTTATTTATGAGCAATGAACATAGAAAAAATATTGAAACCTGTTTCTTAAAGACTGACTTCATAAGTTTGTGATTCCAAACAATTGAGAAAAACATTTACACACAGCTATGTCTATTTGTGTAACTTAAAATTACATTTCATACACAAGGATGACACAAATTAATCACTTTTATTCAGCAACTTGTGTCGCAAAATTATTTATTTTTTAATTTTTAGGTTGTAGAATAAGATAACATCAAAGTAATTCTTCTAAAAACTCTAATAATATTTAATAAATTTAAATGAATACTATTTTATCCATTTTTAGTTTTTTCTTATTGACTAATTTTAGGTCAAAATGCCTTTTGGTCTCTAAACAGAAAGTGAATTTTATATGTACATTGGATGTAACAGAAAATGAATATAAAAATATACATATTATCAGTTTCATAAATTTTTATACTTTCTTTTTATTATTCCATTTATTTTAGACAGTGTCATGATGATTGCCAAGAGCTCATCTCATGATTAGTATATTATAAATGACATTTGCGCAGTGTGTGGTTTGCGTTATCATGTGAAAATAACATCAGAGTCAATTTTTGTTAACTCTGATGTTGATGTGATGATGATGTATGATGTTTGTTGATGTTAAGCTGTTTTTTCTTTAAGTTGTTGCATCATTTTGCCTAGTTTATAGCAGTAAATTTCTGCTGTGATTAATGAATCTATTCTATGAAATTATAATGGATCCCACTTTTGCTAGACCATCAACTACTTTTTGCACAAAATTTCGGTGATTGATTGATTGGTCAAAATTTCGGGGTTGATTACTCCGGTTATTCATCCTTCTCCAGCCACTGTGCAGAAGGTTTGCGATTGTGATGAGAAAGCAAATCAAGCAAGCTTCCAAATGCTTTTGTTTCTGTTTTTCATTCAGTTTACGTGTGGCACTCTTATCTAATATTTTCACTTTACTTATTTGAACTGAATGAGTTAATATTTGTTTGATAACAACAAACTTTAATGATAATTCATAGGCACTCTGAAATGGTTCAGACTCAATGGTGACCTTTAATTTGTTGTTATTGATAATAAGTTGTTAAATTTGGCAATATTGCTTATGGCAAATTTCATCCTTGTAACTTAATATATATAAATAAGATAAGAATTTAGATTTTTGGAAATGGTGCTAAAATTTTGTGCAAAATGTAATTATTAGTAATGTAATGTAAGATAAATATGCCAACCATTTTAATAAATATAACTAATGCGTAAAATAGAGAAAAATAAAATACAAGAGATAAAACTGAACTGATGTCATAATACTTAAACAAATACAGAAGCAAAAAAAAAAAAAAAAAAATCTAAACAGTTAAAAAATGTGAATCAGAAATATGTTTATGAAAAATGTCAAACAGTTTAAGATTATCACATTTAGCAATTTTATATATTTGTGAATGGTGTTTCATTACCAAACAAGATCAATAAATTTGAGTGGAAAATTCTTAATGTAATATTGACATTTTAAACTTATAAGATTCAATTTTAGAAATTAAAAGGATTCTCCCATAAGCGGTGCTGCTGGGTTTAAAATTGGTTTTTATGACATATTATTAAAAAGATATTCCTTAACATTAATTAGATTGATTTATCCTGGTAATTTTACATCAAATGTCACTATTCATAATGTAGTGAATAATAATGTTTAAAATGGGGTTAAATAAAACAGATTATCCTTAGTGTGCTTGCACTCATTTTGTTATTGCTTGTTTTAATGAAAAATAAAGCTCCAGCACCTATATATTATTCGCATTTGATGGCATACTTTTTTTATATAAGTATTCAGTGTAAGTGTGTAAAATAAAACAGATTAAAGTTATATTTACATATAAATATATGCATTTATATAAAAATGCAAAAAAGAATTTTAATTTGTTAAGCATAGTAAAAGTAAAAATTAAAAAAATAATTTTTGGTACTGTTTTATTATTTTTAAAAAGAAAACTATATGATTCTGTAAATCTATAAAATGATTTTTCATTTTGAATTTTAATCATTAAAGAAATAAGTCATTGTTAATAAGTTAATAATAATTATTAAAATTAGAATAGAACATACATGATAAATCTTTCCTTGTTTTGGAAGATATTAATTAAAAAATGTTCTTGAAAGTTTTAAATAATTAAAATATGTGTTTAATGTTATAAATAAGGTTCTATTCTAATTTCGGTTTTAGTGAAATAAACTGAACAGCAGGAAGACTTCATTTTAATGTCTAATAAATAAAATTAATTAGAATTTTTTATAGAGACTATGCCAAATATGTAGTACATAACATTATATTTAGCATGACCAGTTTACTATAATTGATACTACACAAGTATATCTAAACATCTTTTGTGAGATTTTTTTAACACATTTCTAATAATTAGGAATAAAAAGAACTAGAGACTTCACTATCAATTTTCACTGTCACATAAATAAAAGTTTTAATATAATATTATTTTCATTTACTAAAGAACAAAAAAAAATGTGCTTTGAGAATTAGTAAATATTAATTAAAAATTTGATGGTACGTTTATTCTATTGTAATTTTATGTAATATTAATTGTAATTTTTGTATAGCAATGTGGATCCAGGTAAGAACTATGGATGGAAAGACTTCAACTCGTATTGATGGTCTTTCAAAATTAACAAAAATTGAAGATCTTCGAGAATTACTTGTGGAAAAATTTAATGCTCCAGTGAATAAGCAAAGACTTTTATCGAGGAAAGCAGGTAAAATGATTTAAATAGCATTGTTTTATTAATGAAACAAAAATTTGTTTATAAAGTATACTCAAACATGCTTTAAATTGAAATATGCATAGCTGTATGAACAAAGCATTTTAAAAGAGCATTTTAATTAATGTTTTATAATTTTAATTAATTCAATTTGTTTTTGCACTGTTAAGTTAAATTATATTCTTTTTTTTTTTTTTAATAAAACATTTTTACTTATATATGTACATAGAATAGTTTAAGAATTGAAATTTAAATATATTTAATTTAAAATATAACTAATATAATTGAATTCCATAATCAAACCAAATTGATATGTCGCCATTTATGCAAAAGAAAATTCTTATATTTTTACAAAAAGATGATTATATAAAAATTTTATTTACATTCAGCTTGAAGATGGTCATACTTTATTTGATTATGATGTGAATGTGAATGATATTGTGCACTATTGATCAAACAAGTTGACATAAGTGAAATAAAAAAATGCTTCACCCCAAAAGCAGTCTCCAAAAAAGTCAACAAAGAGAATAAAGTAAATATCTTTAAACTATTCTTTATTTTTAATCATTTATATTTGTATTCTTCCTTATACTTTATCAAATTTTTTTTGTTGAAATATTCTTTTTATTTATTTTTTTGTTTTAATTTTACTTTTACATCCAAATCTGAATTTTTTATTTTATCAAAATAGATATATTTGAAAATCTTCATTAACTTTAGAATGTTTATACTTTCTGTAAATTTTTATACAAAGCTTACAAATTAAAAAAAATATCCAATGCAAATCTTTTTGTACTTAATTGCTAGTTGCATGGCTGTATTTAATATAAAAATACTACTATTGATATTATAGTGTCATTAGTATGGCATGTTTTGTATAAAAAGTATTAAATAATTGATATTCCTTCTTATATTTTTATTTGGTATCCTAATAACTAAAAAGTAGTAATTTTCTCTGAAACTAATGACTTTGTAATTATTAAATAATTTTTTTCTTTCTTTTTTTCTGTATTGTAAATTCTCTAATATGTTGTTACTTTTTTAGATGAAATGTAATTATTTATCAATATTTAGTATTGATCAGAAGAAAGATATACCAATACTAAAATTTGAAGTTTTACATGTTATAAAATAAATTCTAATTTATTAGCATAACTAATTATTGATGTTTTGCTTTTAGGGTGAACCATTAAAGAATGTTATTTCTGAAAATCATTCTGATAGTAAATATTTTAAAGTATGTATTATATAATTGATAATATGCTATTACTGTAATTTTTTAACATATATTAGTATTTCCTTATTCTTAAACCTTGATTACTGAGATGATGAGATTATGAGATCTCTTAAGTTTGTATAATCCAACTACACTACCCAAAATTTAATGCTAAGAAGGATAAGTGATATAAAAGTCAAATTTTTAAAACAAACAACATAAAGTATATTGATGAAATGATTTAAAATACAGCCTCCTTTTACATTGAGGAATACAAAGAAATCATTTTGTGTAAATGCCATTGCTGGCAAACCCTGCTGTTACATGCCTTGACGTTGAATGTGTTTTAGGGATATGCCAGTTCATGTTGCTATTATAAGTTATTAAAGTTGATCTAGTATAGTAGTGGATGATTATGCTGAGCTATTTTACCAGCAATTGACCACACATCTTTGTTGGCAAGAGATCAAGCAGGTAATTTTTGCAATGCAATCTGGAGATTAAATAATGTTTTGGTTATTATCAAGCATTATGGTCTTGTATCTCCTTGTTGAAATTTTGCCACGGCAAACTTTGAAAGTAAGATAAGTCAATAGGCTCCAAAATTGCAATATATATAACTGGTTTTTCAGTGTACTATGCTGTGTGTATTAAAGGGGGTGCTGGAATAAAATTTATTTGTAAAGCATAATACCAAAGGGCCAATACAAAAGTTAATCAGCCTCTCATCATGATGTCAATATACTCGAATATGAACATCATGGTGGTGTAAGCTAAATTGTGATTCATCTCAAAAAAACAATATAAAGCTACTATTTTTTTTTTGTCTAGTATTCATCTTGATATTGTAAACTCAAAGCCTATGATCTAGAGTCAAATTTATCACTGTAATAGGTGTGCCATCTTCACAATATGCCTTTCCTCATATGTAGTGGTACAATGAGGCTGTTTTCGTTGCTCAAACCATCCTTTCTTATCCATCAACTGCATATCTGCTTCACTATGGTTTGATTACATCCGACATGAGCATTAGTTTCTCTGAAGAATCTGCATTCTCTTAAAGCCATATGTCTGTCAAACTCAGAAACGTGCGTGATTGATGCACATATTTTTCTACAAAACATATTGAAGCATCTTATGCAAAATAATTGTAAAAAATAAATCAATTCTAGCACATAAAAAGGGCCTTCTTTTTTACCTTTATCTAGTATTTGTAGTTTGCATTACTGATGCCATAATATGCATTTAAAATATTAAAATAAAATTTTGAAATTATTTTGATTTCATTAAAATAGAATATTATTATAATTAAATCTTATTCTGTAAAGAAATTATAGCACTTAATTAAATATTCAGATATAATTTTCTCAGTTTGTTTCCTATTGAAAATTTAAGGCTCTTTTTGATGAAAAAAAATGAAAAAAAAAAAAAAAAAAAAAGCCCCCTGCTGATTTCGTTTAAAAAAAAATTTTCATAAATAGTTTTTTTTTTTCTGTATTAGCATAGTTATATTCGTAGATTATATTTCTAGCATATTAAAAATGACAAAATCTTAAATTATGTGAAATTAATTTTAACAAAATTAAACACAACATTGTTACTTTTATAAAAATAAAACATATTTAAAAAGTACAATTTGTTTTTAGATTGAAATCTTGTTGATGCTATTGATTTGATTTATGGGGCTTGGTTTGAAGCAAAATTACTGATATTAAAGCAGCTAGTACAAATGATAAACATGTTCTTAAACAAGCAAATGAACAAGTGGTTAAAGAAAAGGCTCCTATCTCTGATGAGGGAGGGTTAATTTACCAAGTTGTATATGAAGAGTAAGTTTTTATATATTGTAACAACAGAAGAGAAAACATAATTAAATTAACGTATAAAAGCAATCTGTCTAAAGAAAAATAACCTTTTATGTAGACTATTATGTTTAAAATTTTTATAATAAAAAGTATTTTATAATTTTATGGAAAAAAAAAAAGTCATTTACCTCTCAGAAATATTTTCTAATTTTATTTTGATAATTTAATTAATATTGCTGCATTTTTGTTCAAAAAACGAATATCAGTTCTATTTAAAATTATGGTCTTTTCATATGCCTCATGTTTGTAACTGTTCATTTATATTAATGCAGTTTTCCTTAAATAAATCTCAAATGTTCTTAGCAGAAATATTTTGTTATTAGTAACTCGATAATAAAATATTTTCATTTCAGCTAATAAAGTAATTTAATTGTTTTTTTTATTATAAATAGTTTATTTTAATACATCATGAACAACTAAATTTAATCTAATTTTCAAAGGTAAGGGTTCAAGTGTTGCTTGTTATTATATATTTTCAACTATTAGCTTTGATTCCATGTGTTCTTGACTTTTATAAATAAGAAATGATTTTATTTTGTTAAAAGATGTTAATATAGATTATAAAATTGTGTAAAAAATCTTAAATTCTTTTTAATAATATACGTATTTGCAATGATGAATCATTTCACATCTCTGCGTGGTTATGTTGTTATATTTATGTCTGCAAACAGTTTTAATACTTGGAAAAATTAGTTTTAGATTAATGCCATCATTTATAATATTCTCATTTTATTTATTTTTAAGAATATATTATTTTGCTTGGTTATAGATTTTGTTAATGAAGACTCATTAAATATATATTATGAAACTTATTTGACAATAAGAAACAATTTGTAAATATTTGATACATAAATTATGTTTGTAATAGCTAAATAAAAAGTATTCATATGTAAGAAACATAATTTTTAATCTTTAATATAAGTATTATATTTAAACAGACAAAACAATTGAAGCAGTAAATTTAAAATGGAGAAAACTGTGGCAAAAGGGAATCATGTCAATAATTTTTAGTAGAGTATAGTTAATAAGTACATTTAAACTACTGCAAAAAAAGATATAAACTTTTCAGACTGTAATTTTGATTAAAAGCACAAGCTATCAATTTTGAAAATTTCTCGCTAAAGTTTAAATTCCTTTCTGAATTTAACATATGGGAAGATGTATTTAAAAAGTTCTAAGAAAAAGGAATGCTGAATATTTTCTCATTTCATTCCTTCGCACAATACACTGCTTTTCATGCATTAAACAAAACACAAAAAATCCATGTTTTCCTTAATATGAAACCATAAACCTTATCATTCAAAACATTGTAATTGTAAACCTTTTTTATTTATCTATTGTGTTTTTACAACTACTTATATTAGTTTTAATTCCAATTCAATCTAACATATGAAGGATAAACTTTAAAACCACATACTACAATAATTTTTTTTAGTTTTTGGGAAACTCTACTAATAGTTGTTGGGCTTTATGGAAAATACAGAAAGATAGAAGGTTTTTGTTTCAATTTTTCTTTTGAAATCCTTTTGAATTAGCATCTGTACATTTAAATGTACTGTTCTGATTTTTTTTTTTAAAAAGCTTTAACATGATTTATTGTATTTAAGATATTGAATTTTATTCCTTTCTTAATTTTTAGTGTTATTAAATTTATGAAATCTATGTCTACATATTTGTATATAATTTTTTAAGTTATGAAGATTGTGAAGAACCAGCTGATTTAAGTTTTCATCAAATTCGTCCCAGAGCCAGAAAGTTAGTAAAATTTGAAGACTTAAAAATTGGAGACAAAGTGATGATAAATTACAATATAGAGGAACCCAAAGAAAGAGGATTTTGGTATGATTGTTGTGTAACTAAACTGAAAAAGGACAGAAGTACAAAAGAGTTGATTGGTACCATATTTGTAGGGTATGTAACTTATAACCAAATATTGACTGAATATTTTTATTGTTTTGTATAAATTTATTTAACCTTTGAATTACTATTGAAAAATTCTGACTATAAGTACTTTCAGTTAAAAATATAAATTAGTATTGTTTAAAATAGTGACAGTCATACTTTTACTTTTTTCTGCCTGCCCCTACACCAAGGAAAAAAAAAAAAATTTTTTTCTAATTTTTCGATTATTATTTATTATTAACCATCATATTAATTTTAATGATTTGTTAAATTTAGTTTAGTTTATTTTATTTTAGAAACATACAAACTAAGATTTTTAATACAAATTTTTAAAGTATTTAGTGATGAATAATCAATTTTATTGAATTTTACAATATCTAATCGTAAATAATTAATTTCTTACTGTATGTATAATTGATAGCATAGGTAGAAATGAAATGTATTGTCTTTAAAAATTGTTTTGTTATCTGAATATTATAAAAAATAATCCGATTATCCATATTTTAGCATTAGGATATGTTATAATAATACAATAATTTTCAAGAAATTAGTATAATTAAAGTTTTTTGTAATATTAAGCAAATTTAATTTTGACTTGAGATTTCATAGTATCCAGTTAAAAAATATATAGTCATATGAGTACATTGTTGTAAAAGTAGTTGGCAATTATTGTATTTTTAGATTTAAGTTTGAAAATTTTTTACTAGTAATTGCTAATACCAGCTATTCCTACCAGCTAATTGCTATAATTTTGATGTTTAAGTTCATTAAGTTTGTGTTTAGCAAAATTCATTCATATTGTTTGTTTAACTTTTCATTTAATTCAGACGATTTAATTTTGATCTATATGTAATATGTTTGCTTCTTTTCCTCTTTCCTATCCCTTTTAAGCATTTTGATCAATTTAATTAAAAGTAAATTAGTATATAATAGTGCAATATAAGGATGTTTCTACTTCTACATGTTTTTTTTATTGCAATCAGATAATTATTTTGTATTTGATGATATTTTTACTTAAAGATGCAGGTAAAAGGTTTAAATATAGTTATTTTTTTTATAAAAAAGTGAAAACAGTTTTAGCTTTGACTTTAAAGATTTTAGAGGCTTTTTAAAATTTTGTTATTAAACTGATGTTAAGCAGTTAAATTCTGTATTTACAAAATTTATTTTTTAGATTTTTAATAATTCCTTTTTCTAAGTACATACACTTCATAATTCATTTAGAAATCATTCTATTTAGACAAATATGCTGTATGAGATTTAAAGCAATTTTGTAATTTGCATAAAAAATTCAAGCTTGCATAATATTAGTTTAATTTATCCAATTAAACTAATATTTATTGAATGTTTTGTTAATAAGTTATCAGAACAATTTTTTATGCAAATTATGGATTTTTTTTTATAGGCTTGCAAAATGGATAATCTGATAATTTTAAGAAGTTCAACATATTATCATCAATTTTTATATAAGATAATCAAATTGATGCTTTGCATTTTAATGCAATAGAATATTTAATTGGCTTATTTTCAAGAAATAACTCCAATTAAAATAAAGTAAAAATTAAATTGATAAAGAGTTATTTTTTTCAGTCCAGAGATTATTATATTTGATAGCATAAATTTTTTTTTTTTTATTTATCATTTTAGACAATGGCTTCTATAAAATTATATTGTTAATGTTGTAGATAAGTTGTTTTAAAACTGTAAGGTACAACTTCCAAGGATGATGGATTATGACTAATTAAATCATTTTAAGCAAATGAAAATAGAATTATTTGATGGCAGGAAACTTATAATGAATTTCAAAATCGGGATTACAAAGATGCTAGCTATTATGGATTCTTTGCAATTATTTCAAAAATTATTTTGGATTAACTTTGGCCTATTAAAACAATTAATATTTCTAAGGAAATTTTTTAAAAAGGTAACCTTTTTGTTCTCTATCAAGTTTTCTTGCTTCTCAATAAGTTTTCTGCTTTAATAAACCTATCGTGTATCAAGCCAGGTGGTTTTAGAAATTGAAGTTGAGATTCAAATTGATTAAGAAGCAATAGCTTGTCATTGTCTTTGGGGATCTTATTTGGGGAATAATTTTTCGAAATTTTGCTTTTAGTAGTTCATCATTCGAAAGGAGAAACAATCTTAAGAACACTTTTCTGGGTTTCAAGTTTAAAAGACCTATCCTTTTGAAGGTTAGATTGTATGCATAGAGACTTTCATTTTCCTAGTTTGTTTTCTTTTCTTTTCGTTATAGTTGTAAAAAAATTTTTAGCAAACTCTTCTTCATAGTTTTTAAGACTTAGTAATTACTTCTTGAGTTCTGAAATTTTACAATATGTTCTTATAATCCCCAACTTCTCATTTAAAACACATTAATTTTTATGCTTTCCAGACAGATTGCATTGCATTGGCATTTTTTGTGCTACAGTTCTGCAATACTTAGCTAATAAATAAATATATTGTTTAACCATTATTTTTTCTCATTATTTCTTGATTTATATTGTAAAAAGGGTTATAATTTAAAAATTATATTTAAGATAGCTATATATTTTTATTAGTAAAACTATATCCCATTTTAATTATAATTTTTATGCTTATTATTTGTATAGATTGGCGATAGAAAACTGGAAAACTGCAAAATAATATTTTCGATGAAATCTTTGCTATTGAAAAGACTGTTGCATTAATGGATGCTAAATCTGGGTCTGAAACTTTCCTATTGTGCCAAGTAAGAATATTATTTAATAGTTTTAAAAATATAATTTGTTGATTACATTATTATTAAATATGTTCAATATCTTTTTTATAGGGGGCAAAACGACTAACTGCACTCATTGTAAAGATAAGCCAAATAGAAAATGTAAAATGTGTGGCTGTCATATTTGTGGTGGTAAAGATTCACCTGAAAAACAAATTTTGTGTGATGAATGTGATCTTCCATACCACTTATGGTGCTTAAAACCCCTTTGACTGAAATACCCAAAGAAGATGACTGGTAAATATACCTTAATAATAATTATATGTGGATTAAAAATAAAAATCTCATAGATTATGAAATAAAATATGTATATATATATATATATATATATATATATATATTTACTAATTTCTTATAAATATACATAATGTTCGTTAAGACAGATTCCTCATTATATAATATATATAGAGTGCTCTAAAATTCACACAGGAAGTAACAAATGGTGCAGTATTCAAATAAATCTTGCATGAATTTTGGGACATCCTATACAAGGGACAAAAAACTGCAAATTATAACTGATTACTTTTGGTTCATATTAATAAATTTTTTAACAGTGGTAATTTAGAATCAGAGAAATGAAATGCATATTATTAACTAATGGAATTACAAATAGAGAATTACTCTGTAGCTGTACTTTACTTTATCCCTTTAAAAATTTTGGAAATAATATTATTTGATGCACAATACTATGAAGGGCTACCATGTAAACAAATATGTAGCA
The DNA here is from genome assembly GCA_021605095.1 of Caerostris extrusa. NCBI lineage: Eukaryota > Metazoa > Arthropoda > Arachnida > Araneae > Araneidae > Caerostris > Caerostris extrusa. The sequence continues at coordinate 14,456 of BPLR01007751.1, forward strand.
TAACTGACCAAACAACATGCACTTAGTATGTATTGCAAAAATAAAATTGTTTAATTTTCTCTTCAAGTTTCAATTCAAAATATGCTTTTAAACTCTGTTATATGCATCCCATTATTTTGTTTATTACCCCACATTAATAATTAATTTCAAATATAAATAAAAAACCATCTAAATTTTTTTGCAATAAATTTTAATAATATATATATATATACACACACATTTATTCACATAAATATGCTTGTAAAGGTCTTTTTTTTTTTTTTTAATGCGGATCGTGAAGTTGTAAAGTTTATATTTCACCTAAAAATTTGTCCAAATCCATATTTTTCCAGCTCATAACATTACACATTTTTTCAAAACCTAATAACTAGTATATATTAAGTTAACTCTAATCAATTCATCTTGAATGAAATAGAGATGTGAAGACAATTTTTTTTTATTATTTATTCATCTACTTCTTTTTTGAAATAGGTTAATAACTTTAAATGTCTGTTAGAAAAAGTTTGACCAGGATGTTACAATCATCCAACATCTTATGCTATCAAATAAAACCATTACTTTGGCATATGAAATTAGCAGAGATGATTTTAATAACTTTAGCCATGATAATTTAGATAAATTGCTTGTGGATAATTATGATATTATTGACCTGACTAGATTTTGCCATAGATCCAGAAAGTAATATATAATGGGGAAGAAATACCTCAACTCTCCTCTGTGCAAAATTAATTCAAACATTCTTTGCAGTAAATTAGAAAATAATTTTCTTATTAATTATCTCAATGCTTAATGAACTTTCAATTACAATGTGATCTTCAGAAGTGTATGCCTGGATATTGTGAACTACATAAAATTAGTAGAATTATCTTCACAATGATTAATTATTTATTACATTATCAGAAAAAAAGAAGGGTAACACAAAATGGGAATGAAATTTGGGATAATCCATTGCCTTTATTAAAAAATATATATTTCTAGGATGATGTTGCACACAATACAGACCATGAGATGGATATAATGATTACAAAAAAATATATTACTTTTCAATGAATTATTTGAGTACAAGTAGATTCTAATTTTTCATATAAATTTTTTCAGACTTTTAAAAAAAAAATTATTACAAAAACAATTTTTTTATAAAAATTTCTGCAAATTTTTTTTTTAATGTAGTTTTAGGTTCATTTTAACTGAGATTTAATTGCACTTGCAGAAAATTATGGAATGTATTCCTAATTTTTCAAGGAAAATAAAATTCTTTTGTATGTGCTGTTCTGTAAAATGTATCCCGTCCTAACACTTATTATTTTCAGTCTATATTACATAGTTTAATCATAATCTATATTTATATGGAATATAAATATAGATAATATATATATATCAAATATAATGTATTTATATGGAAACAGTGTAATTTAAAAGAAAATTTCTTTAAGGTATTGCCCTGATTGTAAAAATATGTGAGAAACTGAAGTTGTTCGGCTGAGAGAAATTAAAAGCAAGTAAGAAGAAAGCAAGAATGGCGTCAGCTAACTCATCTACAACTCGTGATTGGGGTAAAGGCATGGCATGTGCAGGTCGAACCAAGGAATGCACCATAGTTCCACCTAATCATTTTGGACCCATTCCTGGTGTAGAAGTTGGTACCATGTGGATGTTTAGAGTTCAAGTATGTTTCATTTAAATATTTCTTGATTGCTTGTTTCTTAAAATTTTTGAAAAAAATTTTTTGTCCATTGTAAGAACTTCTGGGAAAAATATGGCAGTAAAATTAACTGTTGTCTTTTCTTAAAAAAGTACATATATAAACTACTGTTTGTATTTTATTTTTTTGAACATTTAATTTTTTAAATTTAATGATGTATGTATAGTATTGTATTATTTTTATATGCAGCATAGTATTGTATTATTTGTCTAAGAAAGCATAATAATTATATTATTTCAAACTAATTTTGAAAGCAGTTTGCAGTTATTTAACATCACTTTCAACCTGGTTTAATTTTATTCTTATGCAAAATTGTTTCTATTTTCCATACAAAACTGCTTGCTGTATATTATAAAAAGAAAATTAATATAGAATTCTTTGTATAGTTAATTTCTTTTTTTTTTTTATATAATGTGACAACTGATAACATCAATTCCCCCAACCCCCTAGGTTTCTGAAAGTGGGGTTCATCGACCTCATGTTGCTGGCATTCATGGTCGTGAAAGTGACGGGGCTTATTCCATTGTATTATCTGGTGGATATGAAGATGATTTGGTATTACAATGTTTTTATTCATTTATCTTCTGTATGAAAATGTTTTAAATTTACATATGCAAGTTTTTTTTTGCAGCTAAAATAGGAAAAAAAAAAAAAATGTTTCAGAGTGCATATTCTACCAATTCTCTGTAATATAAAAACAGAATATTTTGATATAATAGGGCAAATTGTTAAAAACTGAAATATCATTGATTCAGAAAAAATACATTCTAAATTTTGCTTTAACAGTTATAAAAGTAAGCTACATAGAAATACAAATGACCATTATTGTTAAGTTGATGCTTTTTGTAGCAAAACTTATCAAAATGACGGAAAAGACGATTGCTTATTAACTGCCCTTCCAAACTTTGCTATAGTTTTGCCTACTTTTATTGAAATCATTTTTTTTACCAAATCTAAGCGATTTAATTTTTAAATCTTTCATCATGCACAAGCAGCAAAAGAAGAAAATCTAAAATCTTCAATTTCTAACTCAGTCTCATTTATACTTAATGAACGAAATCTTGCCACAGGTGATTGCTACTCCATTAAAATGGTCATCTCAATGCAATAGAATTGAGAAGTTGTCAGACCTGCCAAAAAAAAGTTGACAACATTAGACATGAAATAAATCAACTTTCTACTATCTTCAACTATCTTCTTTTTTTTTTTTTTTAACAACCACGCTAAAGTACCTGAATCTAAAAAAATTTCTGAGTAACCAGAAATGATACAATTATAGAAAATCTTAATTAACCAAGGTTTAACTAAGCTTTCCAAATTTATGATCCTCACTATAAATAGTATCTCCTCACCAGTTCTACTTGTGAAGAAAAGAAAAATGTCTTTTCCAGCAAAAATCTTTACCACTATTCATTCAAATTCTGTAGAAATTGATGAGATTCCTATCTTACCAAAACCCAACTTGAATTACTGAAGAACTCCAATCAAAGATGGCTTTGTCATCCTAGCTAAACATCCAGTAGTAAAATCTACTGAGGAGAATGCTTCAACTGATCCTAAACTTAATTAGGACCTATGTGCATTTGCTCTTAACCTATGTGCATTTACAATGAACTTGAAAACTCTCAACTAACCAAATGAAAACCCGTTACTAATGATTCTTCATTATTCCAGTTGCAAAATGACCAGAAACTTTCGATTTCCTGAACTCCATAGTCAAGAGTTTGAAATCATTTTTCAATTAACACTTAGTGTAAATAATGGTGGATAGTTAAAAGGATTATGAGAAACTCAAATCCACCCTGATAATTTAGAAGATAGAATTTCAATGATATAGCATGGAGAAGAATCAACTGTTAAAAGAGGTAATTAGGGAATTACTTATTTGCATTCAAAGAGAGAATAAACCACACAGTTTAAAATGGTTAGAGATTTGAATAAATCACACAGTTTAAAATGTACTTGTACTAGTACATTTACTATACATGTACTTGTACCAACAAGTAATCATCTTCAAAGAACGAAGGCCCATACTTGTTTTCTTTGTAAATCTTGCTAATTATCTCGTATCAGACCAAATGTTCAAGAGAGAAGTACTATTACATTTTTTTTTTTACACAGATATTCAGATCTCTGTAAAAGATACAAGGGTCAAATGTCATACCCTAATGATGAAGATGTTATGCCTTTTTTCACAGTAATGAATCTTGCTACCTGAAAATCTACTATGGTCTCTGTGCAGGCAACCATCTGACAAAAAATTGCACTCTGCCCATAAAATCCCTAAAATCTGTATGAACTGCTCTGGATACCATACAGCTTTCTGGCGAGGATACCTAAGATTTATTAGGAAAATCCCTTACAAAGGAATTTTCTTCAATCACAGCCCACAAACAAAACCCCAAATTAATTTTTGTGAAACCCTTTAATAAAAATTCCCACCAAGAAGGCTCATCCAGCTTCTTCAGGACAGTATTTATCAAACCTCTTGTTCTTAGACATCACTGCACATGAGAAATACTCTTCAGGAATCATCATAAACCAACAAGTTTAGCAAAAAGCAAATCCAATAGTTTTGCTTTTTTTTTTTTATTCAGTGGTCCCCTACTACTAAAAGTTTCCTAAGCTGCATTACTTGCTCTTAAATCAGCAGAAGATCCAGATGAAAAAAAAAGAAAAAAACATGCATCATACTAAAACATTATGGTGCATTAATCTACAACTAATTTCCCTGCAATGGGACTCCTCTATATTCTTTTATTTATTTATTTTACTTCTTTTGGCCTCTTCAAACTCACTACACATTGCAAAGGCTTTTATACATGAACAATGTATTTGTATCTTGGCCTCTGAATTCTTTCCATTTTTTTGTTTTCAATCAAACAATGTACTTTTCCTATAATTTTGCATCTTTCTTCGTATTTTTATAATTTATTTAATTTTGTGACTGAAGGTACAGGATATTTCTTCTAAGTACTCTGTAATTTCCATAGCCTGTCTTGGAAAGGAAATGGATGCAAGTAAAGATTAGTTGTACATTCATTTGCTTTAAAGAATATTTTCCCCTTTTTTTTATTTTTCATTATCTTATGAATAATAAATAAATAAATAAAATTTTATTTTCCAAAATATTTAGTGTTACTTAAATTATAAAATGAAATTTATCTTGCATAACGTTAGATCTTTTGCAGCATGTATTTTTATAAGGTATAGTAAACCTTTATTATTATTATGTTATATATTTTCTTACTTGCATTTTCATTAAAAAATATGTATTGTTTTTTAACAATTATACTTTCAAAGAATTTTCTATTTATTTTTGAAAATTCTGATAATTGTATCCTTATAGGATGAAGGAGAAGATTTCAAATATACTGGGAGTGGTGGAAGAGATTTATCAGGGAACAAACGATGTGCAGAACAATCTTGTGATCAAACTTTGACTCGAATGAACAAGTAATATTTTTAAAAGATTTAAATCCTGTACTGTGTAGTCTTAGTTTTGTTAAAATTTAATTGAAAATAAATTGAAATTTATTATAGAGCTTTAGCATCCAATTGTAATGCTGCTTTAAATAAAAATGGAGCTGAAGCTAAAGATTGGAAAGCTGGAAAACCTGTACGTGTGGTCAGAAATTGCAAGGGTAGGAAACATTCTGAATATTCCCCTGAAGAAGGAAACCGCTATGATGGAATATATAAAGTAATTGTTCTTTTTTGTTATATGTGATATTTATTATATCTACCACAAAAACTTAGTTAAAATATGGAATGATATCATTTTAAAATACAATGTCTAATTGGAGTATTTAATATTGCTTGAGAAAAGTCATCAAAAATATTTTTAATAATCAATGCATTTTTTAACTTGTAGGTTGTGAAATATTGGCCAGAGAAAGGAAAGTCAGGATTTCTTAGTATGGAGATATTTATTGAGGCGTGATGACCAACTCCTGCTCCATGGACCAAAAGCTGGCAAAAGAGAATAACAGAATTAGGTTTAACAATGCAGGTATATATTTATTAATGTTTATTTTGTTCATTTTAATATAACTGTCCTTAATTTTTTATATACTTTTAAACAGTTAAGAAATATAGTGTAGCTGAGATTTAAAAGAAATAAAATAGAATTATTACTAGTGATAATTTTTTTTCTAAAACTTGTAATATAAGTTTTGTGATAAGAATCTTTATTTTGTTATTCCCCTTTTTTGATTGGATATCTGTTTACATATAGTAAGATAATTCTTAGTGCTGTTTCAATATTATGCTGTAATATTGGGATTTCCTGAAAACTTACTCGATACCGATATTGTTGTATTAGTTTTTAAGACAAACTACAATATTTATGGATGTTGTAGTCAACATCAGTCTTTTCTATAAAATGAAGTGACCAAAGAAATATTTTAAAAAAGATTGTGGATGAATGTATGAGAACTGGAGTTAAAGCAAGATGATGACACATCAGAATCCATTGTTGTGGTCAAAATTTCAAACTAGCAAGTTGGAAAGACCAAGATATTGAAGAATTATTACAGAAGTGACAACTGGTGAAAATATTTCCAATGAATATCTTAGTGAATTCGTAGAACCACAAAGTGCATACTTTTGTTTTCTTGACACTACTTGTGTTTTTGAAGAGAAAAAGGAACTTCAACAGATGATTTCCTACATAAAAGTTTGGTCACTGTAGCAGATTATGGATCAGTTTGGAGCAAAAGGATTTAAATTTTGATTTTTTTAGTTCAAATCAAGATGTCTCATTGATGCCATGGACATTTACTTACTGAATGAAACGAGAAAAAGGCAAATGTTAAATGGCTTTAAAAATTGTCAAATGAGTAAGATAAAAGTATTAAGTAAAAAGTAGTATTGTAGTAGCAAAAGAAGTTATGTCAATGAACGTAACTTCTTTACTGATTTATATTTAATTTTCATGAATGTTTTGTGAAAATAGATCGATATTACCAAAAAATAAATCTGTTACTAAATATTTTTTATGTAATTATAAATATTACAACTGATAAGTTTTCTTATTCTCTTTCTGTTTCATTTTATACCCATTGTTTGTGTGTTAAAAAATGACATTTGTTTAATGCTGTATCATTTAGTGCAGGAACTTTTGAGACATACTCTCTTATCAACAAATTTTGGATTGTTAACTTACAATATTGAAAGCAATTGTGGTCATAATTTTGAATAATAATCTCTTATTATTTCTATAAATTGTATATATATAGTAAATATAAATCAATTATTATCTTTACTTTTCATTTATAGTATCCTGAAGGTTATTTAGAATCTTTAGAAGAAAAAGAAAAGGCTGCTTCTGAGAATGCCAGTGAAAAGAAAGGAAAGAAACGTAAAAATGGTATGTTTAGATTACATTATTTTCAAGTGATTATCATTTTCTTTGATATCCACTAAAATTTTATTAAAATGTATCTAAGATTTTTTTTTTTTTTTTTTTTTTTTTTTTTTTTGTAAAGAAGATTTTTATTTCTACTTATTTGGTTTTAGATAATAGTTCTGAATCAAAAAAAAAAAGAAAAAGTGCTTACACATTATCTTTTGAAGTTGAACAATTAATTCAGCTGGATAAAGTGAATAAAAAATTATGGGATGAATGTTTAGAAGTTGTTTCTGATGGTCACCAAGTAAGTATATATATATTTTTAAAATTATTTTTATGCTATTGTGCATGTAGTTGTATCTTGTTAGTTGTTAAAAAGTATCCTTTTTAAACAGTTAAGATAATGTTTTTTTCTGATTCATGGCTTTCTGCCTTTTGATATTTTCAACTATTTATATTTATTTTCACTAAGATTCTTATCTTATTTTTTTCTTAATATTGTATTATGAGAAAGCATTTTGACTTTGCATTAAAAAAAAACAATAATTATATAAAACCTAAAGAAGCTGTACACTGACAGTCTGAGCTGCTGCAAATGTTGCAGAAGTTATACTTTTCTGTTAAAAATAAAATAAAAAATGTTTAGAAAAAAAAACATTACAAAATATATAGATTTAATTTTTAATAATCTTTAACTCCATTAGTGTATATTATATTGTTTACTGCATTAGATTCTTTATTTAATCCTTTTTCCATTGATATCTAACTACTAGTAACTTATAAAACATTCTTTGGATAATATCAGATAATTTTTGAAAAAAAAAAAAAAGGATGAATTCTGGTCTGGTGGTGAACTAAATTGGTGCGGTTTTAAAATATTTAAACCTTCCTATGTCCGTTGATAGTTTCTTGTAATATTTTTAAAATTATAGTTGTTTAAAATTTCCAATTTTCGTTACATTAAGCTCAGTTGACAGGCTCCCAGTACCTTGAGTAAGAAATTATGGATCTTTCCGGTACATTTTGTGCAATCTGATTCTTCATTAAATAAAATAATTTGTTTCTTAAAGGGCTTAACAAATGCAAATTGAAGAAGCAATTTTAAGATTTCATTCTAAAGTGCAAGATACAAAAAAGATTTTTAAAACAAAACTATGGAATGGATGTTGCTGCAGAATTAAGGTTATATATATATATTTTTAAATGGTATGGCTCAAAAACACATCAGCCTTAAAGTATTTTGAGGATGTTTGAAGTTGAACTATAATAATAAAATTTATGGAATATTCCAGTTCATTATTTATAATTTTATATTGTAAAAAAAAAATTTTTTTTTTTACTCTCATTTCTTTAAATTTCACATCTTTGGTAATTTTTAAAATTGTTTACATTTAGAGAATGCCATTTATTTATTTGATAAATCAAATTTACCCATGTAAGCAATTTTGCAAAACAATTTTATTGGGATTACTGACATTATTTAATAAGTTGTGCATGTTTCAATAAATTTTTATTCATTTTTTTTATATGCATATTGCACCTTCTTTTCATATTTATATTTGCAGCATGTAGTGTTTTTTTTGTTATCATGAATGAATATCTTATCTGTACCAATTTTAGGATTTCTTGAAGAAAGTTGAGAATACCTTTTTATGTATTTGCTGTCAAGAAGTTGTTTTTAATCCAATTACAACTGTATGTTGTCATAACATATGTAAAGTAAGTAGATGTTTATTCTTTCAGATAATTTAAGTTGTAATATACATCATAAGATGCCTGTTTATTAATTAGATATAATATTTTCTATTAATTTACAATATTAATATTTTTATGAGTTAATGGAATTAATAAGATTTTTATATATTTTATCAGTTCAATATACTATTCTTATTTGTGAATGTTGATTGTATTAAAATATCAAACATTCTTTTTAAAGTTCATTTTCTAATTAAATATTGTTAATAAAAAAATTTAAAATATACTTTGCAGATAATATTTAAAAATTATCTAATTACTTTGAAATCAAAAAATTAAATTAATTAGTATACAAAATATATTATTTAATTTTAAAAAAAATTTTATTCATATTATGTAGAATAACTGAATGAGCTGATTACATTGCATATATTAAAAGATATATAGATATATAAAGCACTAATAAAATTGTCATAATATATTAGATAACCAGTTTTTTCTAACCAACTTAAAAGTTTTTAAAATATGATTAGGTACTTGCATATTAACTGTGTCCCAGAAATTAATCAAATTAATATTCCCAAATAATATTCAAATATTTTTCAGCAGGCATATTCTGTCTTAAAGCAAAATTTATTTGATATTTGTAATGGTATATAGTTAATACATAAGTACCATTTTTCATTTTTTTTTTTTTTTTTTTAATGAAGCATTAAAAATAAAATAATTCATCTAAAATTAATTGAATGAAAGATAAAAAAATGTTTTCAATTATATATCTATTGAAATCTTTACCTTTCTTTTTCAGACTTGTCTAAATAGATCTTTTAAGGCTGATGTCTTCAGTTGTCCGATGTGTCGTCATGAACTTCAGAAAACTTGCATCAATGACACAAATAAAAATCTTCAAAAAGCTCTCCTTTCTCTCTTTCCTGGTTATGATGCTGGTAGATAGTTTGAAAATATATGCAAGTGAACTGAGACAGTGAATATGAACTATCTTTATAAAACATCTATTTTATGCTGCCATATATGCTACTGAATTATAGGAAAAATAACTATTTATTCAAAAAATGGAAATATATTTAATGAAATTATAGAGCAATAATGTGCTTGGTTGTGTAGTAGCTTTAAAAAAATGAAATTATGTTAATGAGATTTAAATTATTTATATTTATTATACATTTATATTTGATTTTAAATGATTTAATTAACATAATCTTAAAATATGCATGGTTTTTAACAAGATTTACTCTGGAAATTATAATCCCGGGTTTTGAATACTGTAGACAGTTGAACAAAAAATAGTCTGTGAATTTAAAGAAATTTCTGAAACTTTTCTTTTTATTAAAAAATAAAATACTTTAAAAATTGTGGGAAAAAATCAAATTAGCAATGCAATTTTATCATTAATTCAATATTACTTGATATGTAAATAATGAATTGATAATAAATTGCATATGTATGTATGTATCAGTAGTGATTTAATTGTATGGAAACCAAAATCAGTAATTTAAATTGCTACTTTTATAATTTTAATCATATATATAAAATTAAATTTGTGAATAATGTATATATATAAACTGATGATATCCAGAATTAATAATTTGAGCTTAAATATTTATGTGGATAAACTTAGATAATTCTTATATTTTCTTCCTAAAGTTAACTGTTATTGTTATTGAATATTGTTAAATTTTTATTTTTTTACTTATCAAACATGAATGTTTTTCAAAGATATATTAGTTTACATTTATTTACTATGTCAAAAATTTAAATTGATGTTGCATGTATCAATATTGATTTTAAATTGCATTAAATCAATTTCAAATATTAATTTTTCTCTTGCCATGCCATTTCAAAGTTATATTACATATATAATTCAATTATATTTAAGATATTATCACAAATTACTTAAATTTTTATTATATATATTACATTTACATATTATAAAATATAATCAAATTAAATAAAAAAAAGAGCTTGAGGCATTTCTTTATCAATGAATTTTTATATGCTTATAATATATTTTTAATGTTTTAATCTGTGATAGATGTATATTAGTGACAAAGCAAATGCTGATATATTTGACAATATTAACTTTTTAATTTCCCAGTATCACTGCAGATATAAACTAATAAATTTTGAAGGTGTTAGAAAGGAATGCATTGGTGAAATGAATTGAAGCAAATTAAAAATAAAGGATGAATTCAATATAAATTTAATATTAGTAATCAAAACTATTATTATGAAACTTATTTTGACATAGTGAAGCTTAATTTTTTTTAAGTATCTGTTATAATTCAGAATGTTTTACATTTATTTTCATTTTCACTGTGAATTGAACAATTATTGCCATAATTCTTGTTAGTAAGAGTAAGTAAGTTAAGTAAAAATTTAGATAAGATAATTAAGAATTTTTTCCTCAATTGTTTTAATAAATCATCCTTTAAAAATTAATGGACTTCGTTTTTAATTATCAAGTTCATTTTTCCAGAGTATGAAGTTCTAGATTTTTTTATACATTGCATGCTTTTTAAATATGAATCTTACTCAATTTTATAAATGAATTTTTAATTAAAATTGCTTAGACATAATCTAGTTTTTATAAAACTACATTTGTTTCTAAATATTTGTTGTAAATGAACAATATGAAGATTATTTTATTTTTAAATAAATATTTCATTGATTTGAATTTTGTGATTTTATTTGGCATTGATGAACTTACAATATATTACATTTAATAGTCATTTATTTTTAAAATTTCGTTTGTTATATATTATTTTATGATATATAGAAATGTTAACAGTAAATCTAATCTCTAACATTTCAATAACTTTATGATGGATTACATCATTTATAAATATATTTAATTATTAATAAAAATATTTTGGTACATGTATGTCTTTACAAATTAATCATGCATGCAATAAATTTTTAATTAGTTTATTTTTCAATTAAATTCTTTTTATAAGAAAAGATACATTGATGGATAAATTTATGAAGACCAATAAAGTTTTGACTGATAAACTTTATTTGGCACTTCATAAGAAAAAGCATTAACAGACATCATTGTAAAACATAAATCTGGTACATATAGAACACGGAAAAAGAATTACATACCAATGTATATGAAACCTGCTTATCAGTCAATGCATACAGAAAGTCTTCTATATTAAAATGTCATTTTAAAAATATCTAACTTTCCGAAGAAATAATTTCAAAGAAGAATGGTGATGATACATGAATGGCAATATGAAATTGGAAAGTGGAAATGGAAATTCGGGGTTGTAATTGAAGTTTGTTTTGTTACTATTGTGAATGTGGCTTTTCTAAAACAGCAACAGAGTTTACCAGGCTTTTTTGTAATAAATAATAATATTTTGCATAGTTGTAGATTATATTTATAAAGTCATGAGGGCACTTTAAATAATGAAGAATCTTTTCTGGCGAATTTATTTTATGATCAAAATGTTAAATTGCGTTTGCTATTAAATATGCACCAGCTTGGTGGTTAATGAAGCACATATCAGATTTGATATGGCTCTTCAAAAACTCACCACATGCCATTGAACATTTACATGTATGTAGTCGAATATAGCATGGTCCCTTTCCTTAGCCTCAAAAAGGAGGTTGTTTAACTCCCAGTCACCATAATGGAAGTATTTATTCCTGAATTGTGGTTAAACAATAACATGTATCTTATATAGAAATATGCTGCATGTCTGGACATTCTAGTGCGTGAATGACTCAGGTTCAAGGCCAAAAATATATGAAAAGATAATTTGACAAATTACATGATAAAATTGTTTAAAAACACGTTTTAGAGGGATTGCTTTTACATTTTCCAAATTAAACAATATTGTCGTAATTTTCACTTTAATCTTCAAGCAGCTTATGATTTTAAAAAGTAATAAATTGCCATCAAACTTGAACAAAAATTTTTGGTTTCATAAGTATCAATCCATTGCTACATTTATTTAGTAACTATTGGTTTTTAAAAAGCATCCAAAATAAATTAACAATATATACGAAATAATGAGAACATGTGAAATAAATTTAAGTAGAGATAATTTTCTTGAATTTCTATCATGCCAATGAATAAATATTGTAAATCTTTGCTAAATGATTCCTACAAATTTGTTTTGAGTCAGCAGCTGTATCTGAACAATCTTTTTTGGTCACACACGAACATGAACAAAATATTTGGAGGTGGGGATGAATCATTTGTGCTTGGTACTATAAAAGAGTTGAGCTATAAAATTATTAAAATAATTTTTATTAATTCGTTGGTGCAAATAGAATGGTAGCGTGTGCTGAGCTTCCTTAACTAACACTACTATACCACATCACTGTAGGTAAGATGAGATATCCTTTACACTTTTTGAAATCATATGGGGGAAGTTGTGTTACCGCAATTTTGAATGAGCACCCAAGGATGGTATCTGTGTAAGGAAAGTTTTTATGGTATTTGCGCGTGACATAAACTGATTAGCAAAAAGTTGGACGAACCATTTTTTGTTTTCATCATACATTGATGTTCTTAGAGCGATAAACAACAGAAAACTGTCAACGTTACATGTCAGCGAAAATATAACTCTAGTCAGAGGAATGCATGCACCATTCTTTGGGTGATGCATTCATTGTGCGAATGGCAACATGGATAGATGTAAGTATTTATCTAGGCCAGGGGTCGCCAACCTGCAGCTCTGCTGAGCCACATGCGGTTCTTTGGATGTGAAGCTGCTGCTCTTTGAAGGTTTCATACACAAGAAATATTTGTATTTTATCAAAAAAAAAAAAAAAACTATTTAAAATTGTTCTGAATCGATTAACGCGAGGATTATTCACCGATTCTATTTCTCAACCATAAATCTTGAAAAAATCGCTTTTCCACTATCCCCCAGTGACACGCGTCGTCAATAAAACAATGTTTCAAATGTGGCACACATATTTAGTGGGGAGTTTTCAATTTTCTTTCGCGCCAGTTATCGTCCTCATCTATAGATGAGTCTTTCGACATAAGTTTGTTGTTTCAAAGTAAAGAGTTAAAGCGGAATTATCTTCCCAAAGTTATGTATGTACATATATATTAATAATAATAATAAACCGAAGTAAAGGTAACATAATAAGTGTTATATTTTAAAATACAGATTTTTTTTTTCAAAATGAAATCGTTTTTCAATGGCTGATGGAGTCAGAAATATGACAGGAAAAAATAAAAAGGGGCAACAACGATTCTTCAGAACAAAATAAACCACAAATTCTTACGTTTCACTGCATAATACACCAAAAGCTGCTTTTGTAAACCGAAATGGACAGGTCATGAATGGTTGAAGTAATCAAGATTGTAATCAAGATTAGCAGCATCTTGTCAAAAGCACTCTACCATCATCAGTTTAAGAATTCTTAATCAAAATGGAGACTCAGTATTTCGACCTCCTTCTTCACAATAAAGTGCGATGGCTTTTCAAAGGTAAGAGTGTTGAAAAACGTTTTGCTTTGTGCTTGAATGAAAATAAATACATTCCTAAAATAAAAAGGCATTAATCACCCCTGAGTTAGAGAACGGCAAATGGTTTAAAAATTTTACTTTATAGGTGGATTTCAGCAGCGAAATTAAATGAGCTGAATCTAAAATACAAGAAAAGGAAAACCAAACCTATGTTTTGGTAGAAGAACTGGTTTGTTTTTGAAGAAAAATTAATTCTTTTGCAGAATATATTTAGACGGTAAAGTACTTTATTTTTCAATTTCTAAGCAATATCGTGATAAAACCAGTGCAACTGTTGACACACGAGGTATCAGCACAATTATAAAAAAAAAAATTAAATGATGAATTTGCTGACAGATTTGAAGGCAATTCAAAACCACTCTAGCATTCATAGAAATCCTCTCAACACAAATAGTAACGAAATCCACATTGAGGCCAATGAAAATTAATTAAAATAAAAATAACAAATGAAAATTTAGAGTCGTGTTTGGCTTAAACAACAAGTTATGGAGCCAAATTTAAAACTCGTAAACCACCAAACGCTCCCTTGATTTGTTTGCTCAAATGTATGTTATTTTTTATTTCAAGTACAAGTTACATTGTTTAGTGAAGTTTAAATTTTCTACTTGAATAACCATGCAAAGCAATCGCTCCCATTGAATTTGTTTGCTCAATTGTTTGTTATTGAAGTACAAGTTAGTGTTGTAAGTAAATGTTTAATTGTTTTTTAATTTTTTTTACTTAAATAATAAATATTATCTAATAATGCCATATATATATATATATATATATATATATATATATATATATATATATTATCTAATTTATTGTGAAAAACACCAACTATTTATATATAAATAATAGATATTTTTCTTATGGAGAATAAATAAGATTAGTTTTTTTTTTTTTTTTTTATCAAAAAACTTTTTATATATGCGAATATACTATTTATTGTTGGCAAGAAAAAAAATTTTTTGTGGCTCTTTTTAAAAACTTTGAAATTTTGTAGAATTGTATTTTTGACCTCTCTCTTCCAACTCAAAAGGTTGTCGGCCGCTGATCTGAGGGAGCAAAATGCAAATAGAGGGCCGTTAGATTTGGCAAATTTTTTGTGAACCAACTGGAAATAGTCATCAAATGTCATGATAACCAGAGGGTTTCTTGTACTGTTTGCAATTCACTTCACCACAGTTGCAACTCTTACTTGGTAGGGCTATGCACTGCTCGCACCCTCAGCAGGGAGGTCAGCTTTCCTCACTTCTCACTGGAAGTGGACACTTCTCAGCACATGGTCTATCTCTCATCACAATGTAACAAAATAATGATGAACGTTTCCGTATCCCATCTATAATTGTTTCGACTTGTGAAGAGGTGGATCAGACAGAAAGTCACTAACATTTCATGAGGGTCTCGTATCTATGAGTATTGATTATCTGCTGTCAGATTTGGTGATAGATAGTTATTATGCATTGTTAAAAAATAACCCATTCTCCCTGGGAACAGATATGCCGTATGTCTTTTCGTGGGAAAAAATGCTTACTGATGTAGTTGATACTTTATTTACAGCTGCATTCGAATTTTCAAATATTACCGGTGGTGCCAATGAGTGATTGTTTCAGTAACGCCTTGGCGTTCATGGATATCTATTAAGAACTGACGAAGTTCGTAATCTTTGCAACTATATAAAAATGACATACTTCAATTTTCTTGTATTTAAATATTTTTTGTATACGATAAACAAAGTCGCAATAGAAATATAAAATCACCTGATGGACGCATCGTGACGGCGGAAAGGCTATGTGTTTTCCAGGCTTGCCTTGGAGGCTAGTAACATTTTTAGTATACAATGCTTAGTGTGTTTTCTTATAAATATATTCAAATAACTTCGACATAAATTTACTTTATTTATCATAAATTTTTAGTTGACATGTTTTAAGAACTGGAGGAAAAGCCTTTTTAATCAGTTTGAAAAAAATCTTTATATTCAAAATAGAAAATTAATATATTTTTAATTGCCTCTTAGCACCCCGAACTTTAAAATATTATGTGCAGTATTTGTGAAATCTTCCTTTATTTTTTGTTTGAAAGCATGTTTGTTCGGTTTTGTCAACCTTGCAGGACATTTGGGCTCACTTCTTTTGACAAATTTGACAGGGCCGGGGATTGGTTGCGTTCCGACTACTAACAAACATACATGCCACCTTAAGTTCAGACAGTGACCTGTGGTACCAAAGAGAGCCAGAATGCTAGCCAATTGGCCCGTCAGGCCCTTCAAAGCGAGGGCTTTCGTAAATAATAGACCATCTATTAATTTAAAATACATTATGTCTGTAAGATATTTATATTTGTATCTAAATCTTAAACAGTGGGGTGGGGTGAAGTGACTGGCGCTCGGTCCTACAGGACTTTCGGGTTCGAGTCCCGGTGGTGCCGTGGTTCGGAATCACTGTAAACCATGAAGGTCCCCGTCTAATAGGACTGTGGGGCACGACACTCTACCCCTAAAAGAAAACATCTCCTGCTCCTTTGAAAATCTGCCAACCAGGCAGACGACTTAGTCCACCATGGGGCTGTTGCGCCAATGAATAAGAAAAAATCTAAGCAACACTTTGTAAGTGAAATTTTATAATTACACGAACAATGATAATGTTCTTAAAATGAGATTTAAATTAAAATAATATTCCCTATAACTAATTATTTTTCGATTAAAAATAACATAATCATATCAATTATAGTAATATGATTGCTAAGATTAAAGTTTTTTGATGCTGTTAGTTGTTGCATTGATAAAATTGAGAATAATCATCATCATCAATGATGCAACAGACTGATGGCGGGCCAAGGCCGTTTGCCTATTGAGCAGATTTCAGAGTACAAGAGATGTTTTCTGTTTACAGGGTGAGGGTTGCCAGTACTACGTCCAACGTTCTACAGCCATATCTAGACCAGGACCTAATGTTTAAAGTGGATTTCTGAACCACTACGAACATCCATGGCAACACCGGGTTTCGAACCTCGAAACTTGCGGCACCAGAGAGCTTGTCATTCGGTCATCAGGCCCCCAAATTGAGAATACATATAGTTACATTTGATGTAGGGACGTTAAATCAAATTAATAGATACAAAAATTGATAAAATCTGTTATAAAAAACTTCAAAGTTACTTTTGTAAGTATTATGTCATCAAACAATGCATTTTGTTTTTTTAAAAGAGTTTACAGCCTTTTTAAAGCAAATTTATTCTGTGTAAATATTCAAATCTGCTTTGCTAAGAATTATAAAAACAGAACTCATATCGAGCAAGAGTAAATCAAATCACAGTAGCGAAATGGTCAGCTTTTCTTCATTAGAACCGTTAGAACACATGTTCCATTCAGCCGTGGAGTAAATGAGCAGGAATGCGTCGGAATTTTCTGTTGCTAGCACGTACTGCAGCTTCAATTATTTTCCACAACGATTGCG
>BPLR01007752.1:0-62094 GCA_021605095.1 Caerostris extrusa
AAAAAAAGAGCTGCTTTGATTAGCAATTTTAATATTTTTATTTATACATGAAA
Organism: Caerostris extrusa; assembly: GCA_021605095.1. Taxonomy (NCBI): domain Eukaryota; kingdom Metazoa; phylum Arthropoda; class Arachnida; order Araneae; family Araneidae; genus Caerostris; species Caerostris extrusa. The sequence goes on from BPLR01007752.1 coordinate 54, forward strand.
AAAGCCATGCATTGCATATACATAAAGGGAATATACAGAGTGATTATAATTAAAATCCCACTTTCAAAATGCTGTAAAAAAGGAACCCACTCATCACAAAGAGTTCAAATTTGAACTGAAGATACTTGAAGAATGGGGAAACGGCATGGCATTAAGAAAAAGTTCCAAAGTGTATTAATAGATGGCGCTGTAAGCGGCATAAAAAGAAAGTAATTCGGCTGTCAGTGATATTTTTGAATTGAAATTACAACATATTTGGCATGAGTTGCACATTAAACCAACTGTAGTGTGCAATTTGCTTGATTGTTTCGGTGTTTTGATGGGAAAATGACTTCCAAGTCATTCAACAGTTGTGACACTGGTGGGAAAACCCATCCACCACGGCAATATCTCATACCAAATTGGATGGGGAAAATCGGTGGAACTTTTTTAAACTTTTTTTGATGCCATACTGTTTCTCTCTTCTTCAAGTATCTTCAATTCAAATTTGACCTCATTGTGATGAGTGATTCTTTTTACAGCATTTGAAAGTGGGACTTTAATTGTAATCACCCTGTATTTTAAGAAGATTTGAAATTTATAGATTTAGGATGATACAAATCAAACACACACAAAGAAATAACTACACATACATTTTTTGTATATTAATTTGATGCATTTTTAATGTATTCATATTTTGTTAATATTATCATCGACAGCTAGTGACATAAATATTTGGAAAAGCTTTATTAACAAATAACTAATTTTAAAACATACAAAAGCTTATAGTTTTTTAAATTTGTGCCTCAAATTAATATTTAAACGCAGAAAATACAAGTCTCTAAATCTTAGTTTTAGTTGAAACAACCAGAATTTAATACAAAAAAATAAATTAATGTTAAAAGTTAAGTATATCAATTGACAAATATTGATTTCCAACATATCAATTCACGTACAATGAACTACTTAATTAAAATGCTAAATGAAGTAAATTGACGTCCTTCAACATCGAAGCTTTTAAATTTAGACCTTTAACTCTTAATATCATTAATTAATAAATAGTAATTTTTGACATTTTAGTTCATTTATAATAAACTTCTTAATTAAAATATTAAAGAAAATGAAAATGACCTACTACAGCTTCGATGCATTCCTTTGTAAACTTTGTGATTACAATTTACTCCAAGAAAGTATTGTTGATGGCCGATTCTAATGAGGTTGAAACGACTTTAAATCTGTAGTAATTTTTGACATTTCAATTCATTTATAATGAACTTCGTTATTAAAGAAAGTGAAAATAATCTTCTACAGCTTTGATACATTCTTTGTAAGCCTTTGTGATTGTAACTTACTCCAAGAAAGTATTGTTGATGTCGATTCTCTAGTTGAAATAACTTCAAAACCCGTGATAATTTTGACATTTCAGTTCATTTATAATGAATTAAGAAATGGCAGTGTGTCTACACCTAAAATGAAAATGTGGCCCACCGATATTCAAAAATAAATAAAAATAGCTTGGCTTAATAGTATTGAGGTAGATTGGATTATTATTATTTTTTTTTTTTCAGAATGGTAGATAGTTTGTTAATTTAAGAACCATAATTTTTAAGGAAGTGAACCGGCAATTTTTAATTATATTTTATAGGCTAAAAACGCCAAATGGTTAACTGATCGGTTTCCGAGCTATGGCAATTGGGCTGAAAATGGCAAATAAAGGGGAACCATAGCTTCTGTGTCTATATTGGGCATGAGCGCCATAAACCTTAGTTCGTTAAGTCCTTCTGTTGGTTTTGGAGGGAGAAAGATGTGATACCTCCCTGAAGCTATCCATGGTGGTTTTCTTTCATTCGTTCAAAATGCGGGGATAGTATGTATAGTAAGCCCTTTCATGGTGCATCATGGATAATGCGGATTCTGCTGTTTTAGAGGAAACGACCTAGATTAAAGGCATGACAACCAAAAACAACAAACTAAATTACGAAATTACCGATTAAATTTTCCTTGTGATATTAATTAATATTGTTTTGGTAATCAATGCTATAATGTCGAAAATGGGGTAGGAATAATTTTCTAGAAGATTCTTTCAAAATTGCTATGGAAATGTGAGTGCTGTAGCAAACCCCTCTGAGTGCTTAATTCACAATAAATCTGAGCATATTTGCCGTTCTAGCAATGAAGGAGTTAGATCAAAGTGCCCAGCTTTTGAAAAACTATATTTTTGTTTATTTATTGAAACTGTTTGAAAACAATATGTAATTTCTTGTTCTAGAATAATTGCATTTTAAAAACATTAAAACATATCAAGAATTTGTTTGAATAGAATTTTTTTATTTTGAACGTCGCCTTCATCTTACTGATGTAAAAAAAGTTAAGAGATCTTTTTCATGTTTGCCAAGATGAGTACCTTTGAATTAGAATGGAAAGATATAGAACCCCATTATTCTACTGGTTTGTAAGTTGAAACACCACAAGACATGCATTCAACGTTTGGAAAATTCGCCATTGCATATAATAAGATATGTAAACGATAAAAAAGTGCATTTGGGCTCTTAAGAGTCCTTGATTCTATACATATGCGCAACAGTGTAATAGCAACAATATGAAAGAGAGAAACAGAGAGCTAGTCTTTCATATTGGAAGAGATGTATTTATTTGTATAAAAAGTCTCTGTATATTTCATGTAACACAAGGCGCACCAAACTTCTTTTGTCCACCTATTCTTTCATAGGTTTCTTGGCTTTTAATGGACCCCCTATTTTGCTATCGAGTAATTATAACAGTGCAAGCAAAAAAGAGGTATATGTAAGTTTTTAGAATATTTATTTTATGTATAATACACATTATATTTATTTAATTCCAAAGGGATGCATTTTTGTTCTGTTGATTTTTATAGTATTGCATATTTTCTAAAAGGAATGATGAATACATAGAATATAAATTTAGGTAACAAAGTAATATCAATATTAATTCCTTATATTTGAAAATAAGACTTTCATAAATTTAGCATACAATTTACCTATGTTGTTAATGTGTTCCTATCGAACACTAAGTGACCCCTTTATCGCGAATTTACCCATAACAGTATTTATTATATTAACCCCAAGAGGTGATAACTATTGTGTGTAAAAAAACAAAAAAAAAAAAAAACGAAAGAAGGTACGATAAAATTGAAATTCATATTAATCCAAATTTGATCACAGATATAATGAAGTACTGGAACAAGGATTCCTTCATAGTAATCTCGTCATATCAATATCTGAGAATACTATCATCTTGACCACATGGTTCGTATAGTCATTTCATTTACCTGGTTGAATAAGAGATGTGATTCATTCATGTGCATGTATTTTTCCTTGAAATGATTTCGATACAACAATACATTATAAAAATTATAGTAAATGATATAAATATAAGCCTAATATGACTGTAGAGCATTGGGCGCAGGACTGACAACTTTACCTCGTAAAAAGAGAAACATCTCCTGTCTCGATATCTACCAAAAAGGTAGACGGCCTTGGCAACACCAAGGGGGTTGCATTAATGAAGAAGAAAGAAAATATAAATGAATGAAATTACCAGTTATACATTACATTCATGACAGATATAGAATACAATAATTCTCTACCTTATTTAGTATATGTATCTATACATTTAGTGTGCTATATGAACTTACATATAAGAGAATTTATTGTATATTAGAAATTTTTTTTTTATATCAATGGAAAAAAAAGTGCAAAAAATAACGAAAGGATGCAGGGATTTTTTATGTATAAAAAAATCCTTTTTATGTAATTTTTTATGTATTAAAAATAACACAATAATTAAAATTTAATGGATACAGATGCTAAAAATTAAGCTCCGTGCATAATCATATCGAAAACGGAACATTAACCAATTAAATTGTCCTCGTCCCTTTTTTATCACACAAAGTACTCTCACCGTACCCATTAAAAAAGAATAACCACTTTAAAAGCACTCGAATGCCCGCTAAAACTAAGAACACCTCTTCGTTCAATTAAAAAGCTACGTAGCAAAAAACATCGCCCATTTTCACCCCAATTCATTAATTTACATCTATTATAATGATAAATAACGATCACCATAATAGACCCGAATTAACGTTCAACCATTTTATTGAAGAACCTAAATGACACCAATTAAGACGCACTTTTTTTTTTTTTTTTTTTTTGATAAAAATCTCGGTTTATTATAAGGGGCAAGTGATTTCGAAAATTTATCTTGGCGTGCTAGTGAGGGTGGAATAGGTTTTGTCGCGGCGGTTTAGAGTTGTGAATAACGTCCTTTCCCACCATACTCCCTTTATTTAATAACGCCATAATTCAGCGAAGGAGAAGACTTTGGTGGGAAGGGGGAGTTCTCACTGAATAGTATGACGGGTATTAAAAAGTTGAAAGGCCTCCTATATATATCCTTCTATATAGTAAAAGCGTGGGGTGGGGGGGACAGAACTGGTGGTGTCACGGGTTAATGACAGCAGTGGTACGAGATGTTGGTTGGCGCCTATCACTTCATTAGAGTCGCAAGCGACTTTGCAAAGTATAGGGCACAGGCAGCCTCAAAAAAAGGGAATCCCCATCGTTATAAGACCGCACGGAGATAAAATTAGCTAGAGCGGAGACGCGGAAAAGTTCTTCTGATAAAAAGGTGCGCGGCCGATATAATTTAAATTTATTACTGGGTGGTTTCATATCGTAGACTTCAGTCTCTGTTATCTGAGAGGCTTTCTAACCGCACTGTCTCCCTCTGCAGGAGTAATATCAGAATTTATCAGTACCCTACTTGCGCTAACTTCTTCTTCTTTTTTTTTTTTTATTATTATTTCCACCCTTTTATAGAATTTCTTGCACTTTTTCTCGTTACTTGCTTCTAAGAACGACAAAAACGTCGAATCGCTTTCTCCTCATTAGGATAAGGAGATATAGATATATACGCAAACGCACCTGATATTTCGAAGAGAGATTATAACGTAAAAGGAGAACCTTAAAAATTAATGTCCTAGGTTTCTGGAGATTTGTATGCATAGGAGCAGGCTTCAAGAAATTTAATTGAATGGAAGAACTTTTCTGGGAAGATTGGAGTCGGTGTAGTTATGACTTTAAATGGATCTGCCAAACTAATCGTATCTAGAAATTGTTCTGATTCTTGAGCAAGCATAATTTAATTTTGTAATGAATCAGTAATCATAGATTAAAATTTAATAAAAATGCTCTGCAGATCAATAGGAACTAAAATCCTTTAAAAATATCATCCATCTTGCCATAAAAAACTAAATCTGAAGTATGTATTTTTATAAACAATTTTATTTTTTTATTATATATAAGAAATATGAAAGTATTTGTTCATTTGAAGATATAGTTGGATCTGCCAAATTAATCGTATCTAGAAATCGTTCTGATTCTTGAGCAAGCATAATTTAACTTTGAAATGAATGAGCAATTATCTATTAAAATTTATTTATTTGACGAAAATTAAATAAATATGTCCTACAGATCAAGTAGAATATAAGATCAATAGGAACTAAAATCCTTTAAAAACAATATTCATCTAATAGAAAAAACTAAATCTGAAGTATGCATTTTTTTATGAAGAATTTTATTTTTATTATATATAACAAATATGAAAGTATTTGTTAATTCGAAGAAGTAGTTCGATCTGCCAAACTAATCGTATCTGGAAATTGTTCTGATTCTTGAGCAAGCATAATCTAACTTTGAAATGAATCAGTAATCATCGATTAAAATTTATTTATTTGACGAAAATTTAATAAATATGTTCCACAGATCAAACTCAAGTAGTAAAATATAAGACAAACTCAAGTAGAAAATAAGACAATATGCATTTTTTAAAAAGTGAACCTAAAAATTAATGTAATAGATTTGTTAATGGAGATTTGTATGCTAATCGTATGAGTAGAACGTTTGGCTTGAAGAAATTCTAACTTTGAAATGAATGGAAGAATTTTCTGGGAAAATTTCTGGGAAGATTTAAGCGGTGTAGTTATGACTTTAAATGGATCTGCCAAACTAATCGTATCGAAAAATTGTTCTGTTTCTTGAGTAAGCGTAAGAAATCTAACTTTGGCATGAATCTGCAATCATCGATTAAAATTTAATAAATATGTTCTACAGATCAAACTCAAGTAGAATATAAGATCAATAGGAACTAAAATAAAAATCATTTCGTCATAAAAAACTAAATCTGAAATGTGTATTTTCAAAAGTTTATTTTTTATTATATATAAGAAATATGAAAATATTTGTTCATTTGGAGATGTAGTTGAATTTTTTCTTTTTTTCCAAGTTCTATGCTTTGAAACTGGGTGAGGGAAATTTTATTCATTCTTAATTTTAAAAATGTTCAAGAGACAAACAACATAAATAATTTTCATTGGAATATCTTCAAGACAGTATTTTTTTTTTTTTTTAAATTGAAAACTTCCACATGGTTTTTAAGAAGTAAGCAAATTGAGAAGAAGGTTATTCAATAGACGTAAAAAAAATTTTTTTGATTCAGAAATTTTGAGCAAAAAGTACTTTTTAGATGTTGAAGAAATTATAATGCTGGTTTGAAAACTCTGAGGACAAGATCTATCAAAAAAAGAAAACTAAACGATTATTACGAGACAAAACTGCCTTACATGTTATTTTGACGAATGCTTCTTATTATGATAAAAGGATTGAAATAGTTTATATTTTAATAAAAAGGTTTTTATATACCTGGTTTTTCAAGCTAAAAATTTATTACTTATATTGTATAGCCAAACAATCTTTTATTTTTATCAATACTAAATTTTAAAAATTTTGTTATTTTTCCGTTTTTGCTCTATGTTGTCATACGATAAAAAAATGAAATATATATATTATGCTGTTAATTACCATTATAAAAAATAATCAATGGAATAATTTCGGTTGAAAATAAAATAACTAGAATGCAAAACATAACTTGTTTGTTAACTAAGAAATTTTTATGTAGTATTTAAGTGGCTATAAATATTAATATCTCAACTACGTTCTTTCTTTTCATTGATTTAAATCAATATTTTTTTCTTAAAAATTAAAAGATTTATTATTTCTAATATAATAAAAGATTAAACTGAAAACATAAGTAGTTTAAGTTTAGCTATTCTTTAGTCCTAACATTAACCTTTTGTTCCTAATATTTCTGTCCAACAAATCCTATTTTAATAATTACAAAAATATTCGATAAATATTAGAAATAAATGAATAATGATATAATTGTTATTAAATAAATAAATAAAGGAGTATAGAAGTTTCATATAATATATCTGAAGAATATATATATATATATATATTTATAAAATAATGTTATAATTACAATTGCTTCAAATAAAAACAGTTTAACAACAGAAACACATGCAATAGAAATTTTATTTTTCATTATCCGCACAATATTGAAAAGATTAAATAAATAGAAACTGTTCGTTCGCTTTTAGTGAAGCTATTTATTAAGGGACATTCAATCCAATCATAAATTAACAAAAATTCAAAGGTAAGGAAAATATTTAAGAAGGCATTAATTCTTAATGTCGAAAATCCCCATTGTTTGAGATATGAATATTTGAACTGATTATTCGTCGAGAAATGCTGCTATTCACATATGACCTATTACATTCATGTATAGAAGGTCAATTAAAAAGCTTATGACAGTTTTTAATTATCTCAGATAAATTTTTTAAAATGTATTATTCATTATACACTTTTTGAAATTGATAGAAATTAAATCTGTTAATATTAATTTAACAATTTAAATTTGAAAATGGCTGGAAAAAAACCTCGTGTTTTATTCATTATCAAGAACACTTTTCCATTCATATATGATAGAATTGAAATTAAATCTGTTAATAAATAATTCGGCGAGAAATGCTGCTATTGTCGACTGCAAAATTTTTAAATTTATAATTATATTAATAAATAAATATAATTTTAATATATATTTATAAAATAATGTTTATAATTACGATTGATTCAAATAAAAACAATTTAGCAACAGTGAACATATTTTTTCATTATCAGCACAATATTGAAAAAAAGAAGATTCCTGAAGCTATTTATTAAGGGACATCCAATCGAAAATTTAATTATTATTCGAAGTTAACTTAATGCTTCGTATTGTTTGAGTTAAGAACGGCGAGAAATGCTCAAGTTTAATTCCATTAAATAAATATATTTTAATATATATTTATAAAATAATGAATTTAGCAACAGAAATAGAACATAATTATCAGCACAATATTGAAAAAGATTAAATAAATAGAGACTGTTGATTCGTTATTTAGTGAAGCTATTTTTTAATCTTCTCTTATTCTAAGGTAATGAACATATTCATGAAGACATTAGTTCTTAATGCTGAAAATCGTATTGTTTGAGTTTGACTTATTCGGCGAGAAATGCTACTATTGACATATGACCTTTTTGATTGTTTTTGCGCAATATATATACATACAATATTTTTAAATAATAATATATATTATATTAATAAATAAATATAATTTTAATATACATTTATAAAATAATGTTATAATTACGATTGATTCAAATAAAAACAATTTAGCAACAGAAACAATGTAATAGAACATATTTTTCATTATCAGCACAATATTGAAAAGATTAAATAAATAGAGACTGTTGATTCGTTATTTAGTGAAGCTATTTATTAAGGGACACCCAATCTTCTCGAAAATTATAAATTAACAAAAAATTCCTAAGGTAATGAACATATTCATGAAGACATTAATTCTTAATACCGAAAATCGTATTGTTTGAGTTATGAGTATTTTAACTACTTATTCGGCGGGAAATGCTGCTATTCACATATGACCTTTTTGATTGTTTTTTTTTTTTTTGTTTTTTTGCAATAAAAGCACAACTAAAAATTCCTTCCTTCGTGGAACAGAAGGTAATTCTTCGTTTTCAATGTATTTTATAAGACGTAACGACTTCAATTATGAAATTCGTTTTGTAAGAGGAGTAAAAACCGTAAACGAACTGCGAAAGTAATTTTATTTGTAGATAATACCGGAATTATCAGGGAACTGTGCAAATAGCGAATAGCAATCAATAGCAAAGACAAGCAGCTACCAATTTGTAAAAACAAGTTTTCGCGACAGATTAAGAAGCAAAAGAATGAAATGAATGAATGAATGAATGAATGGGGGGATGGAAGCAAGTTGAAAAAAGTTAAAGGAAAAAAAAAGGATGGGGGGTGAGGTACAGAGAGAAGCTATCGAAATTACCAGTGAAAAGCTCCTTTTTGGCGCCTAATGTCGTTAAGCGTTGCCACCGCTGATTAATATTGAACGCTCTGCGCCAGTGCTTTTAACTCCTCCTGGTAATTCTTTTTATTTATTTTTTCTTCATCACAAAGTGTGCTTCTTTACTGCGGAATTCCATTTCTAGCAATTGCGATTGATAGTCGTAATGCGCGAAAGCCTTTAATGCTTCTTGGATGGGAATTGTACTTAAAACGATTCTTCTGGAAAATTGCGCATAAGGTACTTATAACCAATAGATATGTATAATTAGAGCCATGTGTATTATCTTTGTATAGTCGCCGTATTTATGGTTCAGCTATGTTTTGCTAAAATTGCTATACAGTTGGCAGTGTGGATAAGGACATATCGCCCTGCATTGAATATTATGAATATTTATTTTGGATTCAATTTATTAAACATTGTCCCTGTATATAAAGAAAAATTATTTAAATTTTGAACCACGTTTAAAATTATTGAAATGATTCTATAATAAATGAAATCAATAAATTTTAAATGGACAGAAAATGCCAAAGGCAATGAAAATATTCAAAAAGTCATTAATTCTTAATATTGTTTGAGTTGTGAGTATTTTAATTACTTATTCGACGGGAAATGCTGCTATTCACATATGATAGTTTTGATTTTTTTTTTGTTCAATAGAAGCACAACTGAAAATTCCTTACTTCGTAAAGAGTTAAAGAGTTTCTTAATTATAAAGATGTCAATGAGGAAGTCTTTACCATTAAGAACTTTGGGCACTCACTGGGAGTATCTTCAACTTATCACTCACTCACTTCTAATATCCAATAAATTTTATATATATATAAATGTATATTCATAAGCCCTCTTCCCCTTGTATTATCTGTGGCCCCAATATGCTGTTAAGATTATCTTGTTTACCATCAAGGATCGTTCAATGAAAGATACAGGTTTTGTACAATAAAATAAATTCCTTCTAGATTTCATTTAAATTCATTAGGAAAAATTCATATTTCTTTACAGTTCCAGAAAAAATTTCTTAAGACATTAAAATTTCTAAAGAATGAGGATATTGCAAAGTAAATAAAAAAGTTTTCCTTTAAAAATTTTTTGCTATTTCAATGTATGATAAGTATACAAGAACATCATTAATAAGTAAAGTGTTTATCTCTATATAGATATATTTCCTAGTGAAGAATCTATGGCATTTAAATGAACATAAAATTGTTTAAAATGCTTCTACTTAAAACTGGAAGTTAATATGTTTCTAGTACTCGAATTCTTAATTGAAGAAGAAAGTTACCAAACTTAAATTGCTGCTCAAATTTTATTGTTTTTGTTCCTTTGAATGTCCTTTTACATCTGGTGTAAACCTTCTCGTAGATGAAAAGAACAACATCTATAAAATTTGGTATGACACTGTATACAACATCGTTTTTATCTCTTGATTGGTTTGGTAAAATATTGCGAACTGTTTTAGTGAGGGACTGTTGAAAGAAGCAATCTTTGCAAAAGAAAGCGAGTCTGTAAATCTCCCTTAACTAGTTGACAGAAAAAGTTTGTTTAAGATTTCAATTTCCTCATAAATATCAAAAACATGAGCACTTAAAGATAATGAAGTGTGTTGTGACTTTAGATAGCAGAATTGTTGAAAGACAGTAAAGAGTCTTGATGATTGCTTACATTTATTTACAATGATTTAGAATTCCTTTAGAATTGTAATCGCTGCTATTTCTTAATGTAATAAATAGTAACCGAATTGGGACGAGATTTAATCGAAATGTAATAATGTGATCGTTTGGATTTCAAGTAGCTTCTAATTAAATACTAGTTAAACGCTTTAATGTCTGATTGGTAAGTTATATTACACTATTAAAATTAACCCAAAAAAATTAATTCATAGAATTACATTGATTGGTATTGTCTTCTTCTTTTCTAGATATGCATTGCAATTTCGAACTGCAAAATGTTATGAAATTCATTCATTTAAATAGTTTTGGATGTTTGCAAATAGTTTTGCATTATATAGTGCTTATCGCCATGCGCTTCATTCATCATATTCATGTTTTCATATTTTATATTCGTATGTTAAGATAATTGATTGAAGTTTATTTTTTACTATGTTTGATACAGGACTAACATTAGTCATTGGTCAATGATACGGTAGAATTATAACAGGATTACTCAGGTTCATGCTATCTACATTACTCATACTAAAAGGGAGTTATGTCAGGATTTTCAAATGTCATTTTCCACAGATTTTCTTGTTGTATTTGATAAAATCCAAAAAGTTTAACAAGGGTGAAACACTCTGTCCCATTCCCACTGAATCTACTAATTCAAAGAAATTTCTGCAATACTACTTGTTAACTACAAACAAAGACAGCAACATCAATCCAGTAGAACTAAGTAATAGATGGTTGGTAATTTGCAGCTACCTGGCAAATCTCAAATTAAAAACCTTCAAAATCAAATTGATTAACTAATTAAAATGACTATAAAATTAAAAATTTCAAAACCAGTGTTAGTGTTCATGTTCAGTTGATATTCATTGGCATATTATTTGCAAGTAATTCTTTTTATTTTAATTCGGTTTTCCCATGACTAAAAATGCGGGTAACAAGTGAATAGGACGTATTTGTTACCCGTGGGCCTTTCTCGCCAACTCAGGAAACTCCAGTACCAACAGTTACAATCATTTGTTTCAATAAAGGAATCAAGCAAACAAATTATAAAACTCTCTTTAATGGATCCACCGTGTAGAGAATTCTGAAGAACGGGAGGAGATGCACAGCTTTTATTTGTTGATATAGGATAGTCCCTAAAGTAATTGCAGGATAACTGGAATTAATCACAGTTAGGAAGTCCGCCTTAAAATAAGTAAGTGACTATAAATAGCTGTATATACACGCTGCTTTCGGAAAACGTGCTTTTTGAATTCTTACGAGGAGTGGTTTTTATCTGCAGAAAGTTATTTTTATGGAACTTGTATTGATTTTTTGGAGAATTTTTAATGATCATTTTGCTGAGCGTACAGATGTTCACGTGTTTGCAGAAATCACAATTAAAAGAAGTGCTGAATATAAAAAAGGCAGATGCCATGGTGGATAACACGTTGGATTTGTTACTCAAAGGTGTTTGGTTTAAACCCTAGAAAAACAAAGCAAATCCAAAAGTTTTGTAATTATTCCAGAGATGGGCAGTGTAGACAGCTGAGATGAGGGAGGTGGAGGAGAAGAAAAGGTATGAACCCTCCAGAAGTTTCAAAATTGGGGTGGTACAAAGATTGTTACAAGGTATAGTGTGGCATCTATGCATCTGCTACATCCCTGCCGTTCTGGTGGCGAATGACCTCAGGTCAAAATGATTGATTTGTAAACAACATATTTCAAATAACAAAAATAATGATGGGTGACATTGAGTTAATTAAAGTAGTTACAATTTAAATACAAAATGTATTTAAATTGTAACGATTTCAATTAACTTAAAACGTAAACTTTGAACATTTAAACGTTAAAAACTTTTCAAGTAACTTACAATTAACTTAAAAGTAAACTTTTAACATTTAAAAGTTAAAGACTAATAAAGACAATAGCAGAATAACTCGAATTAATCACAATTAGAAAGCATATATCTACAGATCAATAGAAAAAAAGAGCATTAGAATAATAAAACATATATATATATATATATATATATATATATATATATAAGCATATATATAGTTTGTTTATATATATAAACAAACTTTGACGAATGAAAGTTTCAGTACTACTTGCATTTAACAACAACAACAAAAAAAAAAAATTAATAAATACTTATAAATAATATAAAACTTAGTTTAATTGATTTATGGTTTATAATGCATCGTATGTTTCAAATATGTCTATATAGGGGATATAAATTAATAAAAAAGGGTACATTTCATTGACATTAACTTCTGAGGCATATAAATCTCTTAGTCCCTATATAGAATGGTTAGTTATAGTTAGTTTATAGTTATGAAATAATACGATCTGGCAGGCGATGGTCTAAAGCTGTATTAAAATCAAAGACTAAGTTGATTAAGAACTTATTTTTCCACCAACACGTTAATACTGTAGAATACTTTCACAACTAAGGCACTAGAAAGTTTAGCCTTCCTACTAGTAAAAGAGGAGACTTTTTAAAAACCTGATTCCCGAAGTTGGGTTAAATTTAAGTTAAAATCGTCATCCTGTAATCGAACTGAAGAATAGGATTCTGACACTCTTAATCATGAATCTTGGATCATTTCACATCGTATAAATACACTTATGCATATTTTACCTCATAACTTGAGATTTTAATCACATTTGGAGCAAAGACAGTTTACGTAAATAAAAAACACCAATTTTTTTTTTTTTTTATACATAGGAAACCGTTTCTAAAATACAGCGCTTTAAATTTAGTAAATTATTCTAAATTGCATGACAGGCATAGTTTTAAATTGTCGAAGATCTAATAAAGTTAAAGTCACAGAGAGGCATATTGTATTACTTAGTATATTTATTGTATGACCTTTATTTCGATATGTAACGCAGTAAAGGTTTATGAAAAGAAAATATTGACTTTTTGGTGGAGATTTAAATTTTAAAATTTTTAGAAACTACATCTTTAAGATATAAAAAAAAAAAAAATCTGGGAATACATTTACATTATTGTTAAACGATTCCCAAAGTTTCAATAAGGGACGAGAGTATTTACAGTTTAAATAACGGAAAAATTATTTAAAAATAATAAAAAATTATCTATTTTGATGAACTTAACTTATTTATATTTGATGAAAGGCGGTTTGTAAACCGTTCTTTTAGTCTGGGATGTTTATATTCAATATATCAATAATTTAATATTTGTCTGAGATGTTTATACTCAATTTAGATGTCATTTTGAAAATTGTTGTACTATTATTATTAATATTGATTTAGATAATGGTAAGTGTCAATTTCAAGTCCATGATTTTACGCTTTATGTTATACATTGTTATACTGAGACAATCTTTCGTTATTATATATATATATTATATATATATATATATATATATATATATATATATATATAGATATATATATAGAGAGAGAGAGAGAGAGAGAGAGAGAGAGAGAGAGAGAGAGATAATTGAAATTGAAATTACAAGACTAATGAATTTTTACTACAAATGAATAATGAATTACTCTCCGTTAGAGTAATTTGCTAAATTACTCAATCAGTTTGCATTTGTGTGCAAGCTTAGATACGTTCAGACAAGTAAGTAGCGATTAAAAGTACGGCATTTGTTTTTAATCAGTCATTATGGAATGTAAAATGTTTATAAGGAGGGATATTGTTAGTAATATGTTAAAGTTAATAATCAGTATATCGATTTAATATGAGACTGCAGAAATCATTAGCAAATTTCATAGATTTACTTTGCAATAAGCAATTTGCTTCTTATTAATATAGTATAGTGCACCTTTTACATCTCAATTGTTAAATTCTTTTCTTTTTACTATATTTTTGCCTGCGAATATTTATATGGATTTTTTCTCGATTATTTATGAACCCATTACCATTTGAAATTGAACAAATCTCTTACTATCAATTTTAATTATTATCGATGAGAGAAGTCCAACATGGCTTTTATTATCTCGCAACTATGGGATAATAAAAGTCAAAAGACAGACAAAAAATATTACGAATGTACTACGAATAAAAAGTTATAATGATTTTACCGATATTTATAGAAGGTGATTTTTTTTTTCAGATAATTGTTTGATTTTTGATTATTTCAGCTTTACTATAAATGATTCAGATATACAATGTTGGTTTCATATATTAAATCCGATGTGGTTATGATTAGAAATACTTTTGATAGTATTGTTATAATATATGTATTCAGTATCAAAAATCATTTAACTATGTATCAGCATCTCTTGGGTTTGCTTGTCACCAATTTTAAGGCAGATAGGAAATTCCTAAATTTAAGTATATTTTAAATGTATTTAAGTAAGTCAAATTTAAATGTAACATCAATGTAATAACGCAACCTGTCCTCTACGCTTTTCTTTTTAAAATCCTGGCGATTTTCCATTTATTTGAAAAATAATATTTCTTCAAGTTCCTTTGAGTAAAAATAATTATGAATATATGCACGGTCATTAATCTCTTTTAGAGCGAGCGTTAGCCCTGTTCACCTGGAACTGTGGAGAAGATTGATTGAGCTCGATCGGAGAGAATTTTACCAAGGGCTCTAGATTGAAAACGGATGTATGCTCAGCATTAAGATTTCTGATTTTAGACTGCTTTATATTTATATTTTTTTTTTTTTTTTTTAACTGGTGAAGAGTATTTATTTGGATAAACTATGGAATCTTTTTTTATATCATAGCTTCTACTTGTTACTTCTATATCTGGATGCAGTAAAAATCATACTCCTTCTGTCCCATAATTATAGTAAGAAGTGAATATTTAAGCGGGAATCATTGGCGAATGCAATTGTAGTTATGACGTAGAGCAAAATTGCGAAGTCTTCAATCAAAATCAATGTTTCATCTGTCATTTGTTTTAACATATCTTCCAATTTTTAGGTTAACCTAATGATTACGAATTATGGCTACTTTTCTAATTTCAACCGAGGATCGAAATCAATTGTTTTATTTCAATTGAATATCAGTTTTCAAGCAAACATCGAGTTGCGATGTTCCAGTTCTTGATACATCAAAATAAAAACGAAAAGTTGCAGAAGAGTATTTATTTATTTAGATAAACTATGGAATTTTTTTCGATACCATTGCTTTTAAAAGATTCTACATTTGCGTTACTTTTATATCTGGATTCAATAAAATCATACTCCCTCTGTTCCATAATAATAGTAGGGTGAATATTTAAATTATAAATTTTAAATTTTTATTATTATTTTTAGGTTAACCTAATCATTGCAAATGATATCTACTTTTCTAATTTCAACCGCTGATCGAAATCAATTGTTTTATTTCAATTGAATATCAGTCCATAATTATAGTAGGAAGTGAATATTTAAATGGGAATTATTGACGAATGCAGCTGTAAGTTGTATCGTAGCGCAACATTGCGGAGCCTTCAATCAAAATCAATGTTTCATGACATCTGCAATTTGTTTTGACACATCTTTCAATTTTTAGGTTAACCTAATCATTACGAATTATAGCTACTTTTCTAATTTCAACCGCTGTTCGAAATCGTTTTATTTCAATTGAATATCAGGCCATTGTAAAAAGGAAGATGGGAAAAAAAAGAGTTTTCAAGCAAACATCGAGTTGCAATTGTTCCATTTCTGGATGCATCAAAAGAAAAACGAAAAGTTGCAGAAAGGTGCAATTGCATTAATTGTAAAACAATTTAAGTGCAACAGAATGACCCTATCAAGAATTTGAAACGTGTTTCCGAAAATAATGGTCAAGGTGAATCTTATGATAATTTTGATTCTTTGAAAAAAAAAAACTGTGGATTATGAAAAAATCTGAAAAACTTAGAAATTAACTATTAAACTATTTTTCTAAAAATTTTCCCTAAAATTAACTATTTTCCTCTTAGCTTAAGAGGCACCATAAGATCAGCGGTCCATATTCATTACAAAGAAATTTTAAATTGAAATTATATTTTAAAATATCTTTTTTTTTTTTTTTTTTTGTGGTACTTAATTTATGAGTTATAAAATATTTTTAAAACATGAATATTGTTTTAAATATTTTAAATTCAAAATTTTTTTGTTAAAATAAATATAAAGTATAGATGTAATTCATTTTGTCCCTGAGTAGCTTCATAAATCTTCTTCTGAACTGGAAAGTAAGGTAACTGCTCTTAATTTCATTTCATTAGAGATTATCTTTTCTGGTTGGTTTGCCATTCCATCCTCATGTTGTTGGAGGGCTCATTAAATTTATCTCATCGTATAAAATGATGAAAGGCACTTATCTCTCTTTCAAAAAGACAAATTAAATACAGATGAAAAAGAATATGGGAAGTTTATTGTATGACCTCAATATGATAACAAATGCAAATGCAAATGCAACTGAAGGTATGCTAAATAAAAATGGTACTTACGTATTAACGGTACCTTGGCGACAGACTTGGCGGTTTTTAAGTGTCGCCAATCTAGCAGCTACTAATGTTACCAAACCAATAGAATAGATTGGTGCCACTTAAAAACCGCCAAATCTGTAGCTGCGGTTGGCGCGTGTGCTCTTTATTGGCGCAACTGTTGACAAGGTACCGTAAATACGTAAGTACCATAAAAATTAATTAAGAAAGGAACTCATCGCTATCAACCGGAAATACAATCCTTTTTTGTTTTTCGTTCATAGAAAGTAACATTGACTATCAAATTGGAAACGCCACTAAAGTTACTCAACTTATCCATAAATTTATTGGACACTATTTGCATTTTAAATTTGCCATTGCATTTAGCAAAAAACTACTTGTAATGCAGTGTTGTGATTTAGTAAATGAATAATGCAGTGTTGTGATTTAGTGTAAATCTTTTTGGACTGCTGGATTGATAAAATGTGACGCCTAATTAAACTTGATTGAAAGTGTATTGAATAAAGATTCATCAACAAATGAACTGGTCCATTTAGGATGCATTCTTTAACATGTATTTTCTGCTTTTATTTTTTGTTTTTTTCCAAATGAAATCTTCTTCAGGTCGGAGACCTTGATATAATATTTCACAAATTTCAACTAGGTAATTAATTCATAGAATTCCTTGTTCTCTTAACCTAATTTGATGTCGTGAGTTTCTTTTCCGGTATTTACAATTCCATCTTTCTGTTACAAGGACATGTTATACTCTTATTTGTTTTTCATAAATCAGAGTATTTGTTTGCCAGGAAAAAATTTTAAGTGGAAAATTTCGATAGTTTGTCGATAAAAAAGTAACCAATTTGAATATGTTTTTCATTTTTTCGGAAAAAAAATGATGAACTAAAATGAATTATTTTTTGCTGTACTGCATTCACAACTACCTTCATAATTATATATATTTAAGCTGTTTTACTTTTTCCATTTTAACGCATTAGTATTTGAATTTGCTTCATTATTCTGTGTATTTGTGATCCAGTTCTTAGTCACCCAAGAAGTGTTTTTGGAAAAAAGAATCTAAAAATTAAAATTTAGAAAAGAAATTTTTTTTGGGGAAAGAATGTACTATATTCTACTGATCTGAAATAAAAATCTTGAAGGAATTATTTAAAATACTTAAAGCTTCTCATGATTAAAATTGTAGGAAATTTTTTTTATTAAATAGAAAAATAATCGTATAATCTTAATTGTTAAAACATTTAAATGGCGGAGATGTAGAAAATTTTTTCCCCAAATTGATTTATTGAGATTTTCATATAAATATTTTAATAGTTGAGTTATTAACTTTGTAATTTATTTTTTGATACGAAATCTAAATTGCTCATAAGATGCTTATGGCAAGGATATATATCATGTTAGGGTAAAAATATTAAGTATGCATCTTCTATCTCCTAAATAAATTAAATTTCCTTATTGTAGAAAATAATTGATATTCGGGTGTCTCATAGAACAGTAAATTACTTAATAAAATATAATAACTAAAATTAGTAATTAATTTATACTTACTAAAATAGTAATTTCATATACTTACTATTACTATTTACTTAGTAAATTTTATATACTTACTTACTATTGTATTAAAATATTTTTTAGAAGAACTAACTAACTAACTCCCTGGCACTACAGTCCATGGCAGTCTACCTGCTGGCAGATTCTGGAAACAGAAGATGTTTCCTTTTAAGGGGTAGGGTTGTCAGCCCTACCCCAACAGTTATATTAGACCAGGACCTACGATTCCGAACCACTACAAATATCCATAGTATCACCGGGACTTGAACCCGAAACCTGTGCCATCGAGCGCCAGTCACTCGGAGATCAAGTCTGTTTTTAGAAGAACTATTCAATGAAATAAAATATACAATGAAAAGGAGACATCAAGAGCTATTTAATGATGAAATTTTTCTTACAAATTATGATCATTTAAAATCTTGATACAGATCTCAAAAAAATGGATCAAGAAAGTTTAATATCTTAGTTCAAAAGTGCTGAAGAACTTTTCGTTTTATACTTCTGTAAACGTTAAAAATAATTTTACCCAAAATCTAACATCTATTTTGAAATTTTTGTAATTAGCAAAACTTACTTAGCTGATTATTTCTATAAGCTGAAATGAAATTAATTCAACAGGAAAACATCTTTCCAAGTCAAATTATTTTTTTTTTTTTTTACTACTTTTGCACGAAATCCGCAGAAAACGAAACACAGTTAGCCAATATTAATGGCTTATTGGTCGCGTCTTAATGTTTAGTCTTAAGAAATGATTTGCAACAGCCTTTTAATTAAAAAGAATCCTTTTAAGAAAGAATCTAATTAATTTAGCTCTCTGTCAAATTACTTTCTCGGCTAAGCATCAAAAATGTTATCTTGCACATCACGTTCCTATATCTCATGTAGGATTCTCTCGGAAGTGGAAAGAAAAACACCATCTTAAATACTTACAAGCTTCTTAATGGTGCCCAGTATCTTAATATGGATTCATTTTTAATCGGCCGATTTAATAGCATAAGAATTCCTAGCAAGTTTTGGGAGAAACATTACATTTGCTGATATTAATGTTGTAATTGCTACAGAAGCGATTAAGGTAGAACTAATAGACATTTTCCTTACAGTTCACTTTACTCCGAATGGACTATTTTGTATATTTTTATCATTAGCTTCAGCTGCATTTAGTTCACTCGCATTCCCTTGCACTACGGAAAAAATTATAAAAAATGCATACCACCTTCTTTATTTCTTTTTTATGAACTTATGTGGATTTAAGGGGAAAAAGTAGAAATTTCTTGAGGAAATTGATCGGACGGGGTGAATTTTAAGGTTGCTTAAATTTATGATAATGGTTTCTACATCTAAAAGATATGATATATTTCTTTCAATTAGCAACGACCTTAAGCGTATTCTATGTTAATACGCTTTGTAAGTATCGCAGGGTAAGAGCGATTTTGAAGTAGTACGTAAAACTGAAATTCCACAAAAATGAAATAACCAGTTATTTTGCGATATTGAAAAGAAATTAAATACGAGGAAGGGTAATGGAGACGACTTATTAATCCACTTTTAGAGCCAGACTTGTAATTAAAAAAAGTTAATCAAAGCTTACTACATCTGAAACTGCAAAAACAAAACGAAACATTGGATAATGACTGTAAAGGATACCTCTTTTAAAAATTAAAACTAATGTAAAAAACTGCTTAAAAATTGACTTAATTATTCATTTTTCAGGTAGTAAGTATACAATGGTGATGAATAAAATTTATATGTTATGTATAAATTAAAGGAAAAATCTGTAACGATTGAAATCCTTTTTTTTTTGATATAAAATTTTCAATAGGCATGGTAATAAACCAAGATGCTATGAGAACTTTATGTATAATTGCATATTTTCAATATTAAAAAGCAAACTAACTACCTAAAATAGATTCTATTTTGAATAAATCTTTAAAAGTTTCTCTATTTTTCATTATATATTTTTTTTTACAGCCGCTGGAATTACTTCAAAAGCTACAGATTTATCTGAGTACACGAATTCATAATTACACAATATCATCATCTAACCAATAAACAATGTTGTTTTTTTTAATTAGCATACATTCAAGATAAAGCATGTTTTTTAAATCATAAAATTAAGAATATTACTAAAGTTTAAAACCCCAATCATGACTTTCAATTATTTTTCTGCCACTATGCAAAGAATACGATACTTCAGTTTTGTTCTCTTGTATACCACTGTTATTTGGAATAAAAGGAGGGTTTACGCTTCTATTTATGTTTCCTACATTATGGTCTATGTACATAACAGGAACCTAACTCATTGTAGAAAAATCAACTTAATGACTTTCAATGTCACTTGCTGAAGTTCGAACTTAACATCTCTAATTCCTATGAGATGCAAAAGTTCCTATAAGGTAATTCCTATGAGATGCTAAAGTTCCTATAAAGGTAATTCCTATGAGATGCTAAAGAGTTCACTATAAGGTAATTCCTATGAGATACTAAGGTTCACATAAGGTATTTCCTATGAGATGCTAAGTAAAACATGGGTTCTCTATCCCTAGAGAACCTATGTCTAATCACCGACCTGGGTTCCAGTTTCAGTTGTTATTATTAACTTTTAAATACATCATAAAACTTTTTCCTTTTTATTTGATATTATTATTATTATTATTTTCTGAACATGGAACATCCATCCCACAACATTTATTTAACACAATAATTGAAGCTCGCTTTTGCTTAGATTTTGTTTTATAATAATTATAAAAAATAATTATATTTCCAAAGCACAGAGTGTGATATATATTTACAATGATATCAACACTTTCAAAAAGTTAAATTTTCTATTTGGCTTTCTCAGTCACATAAACGCAATATGCAGTGAGGATTAAGTTTTTAAAAATTTAACATTAGTATCTATGCAATCATGTGCAAATATCTCTTTTAAAGAATGGACACTAATTTGTAGGTAAAAAAAAAATTTTTACAACAATAAAATTGTTATTTAAATTCCTTTTAACGCTTTTTCTCCTTGTCTTTTTAAGTATCAATTTAATATGGAATCATTATAAATAAATCGAAATAAATGCTTTGAACACTTTTTCCATTCCTATATGAAACGCAGTAAAAGCATTTTGTTTTGTGATAAAAATGCCATTTAAAAAAAAAGTTGATTATTGGCATGAAACTCGTTATAAATTCCTTTTAATTTTACCTCTTTTTTCTTTTTTTGTAAGTGTCAACTCAATGTGGACTCATTATAAATAAATCGATGAATCGAAATGAAATGCTTTTAAATGCTTTTTCCATTCATATATGAAACGTAGTAAAATATATTTTTTTTCTTTTGATAAAAATGCCATTTAAAGAAAAAAGTTAATTATTGGCACAAAAACTTGTTATAAATTCCTTGTAATAATTTTCCTTTTTACTTTTGTAAGTGTCAACTTAATGTGACTCACATTATAAATAAATCGATAAATCGGAAATAAATGCTTTTGAATATTTTTCCATCCATATATGACACGCAGCAAAACATTTTTGTTTTTGGTATAAAACCCCCTCAAAATTACGGTTAAACTCAAAATTGTGGTTAAGATCAATTCAAAGTTATTGATAGGCATTCCACACATATGTTTTTTTCATTACAACAAATTCCTCTCAAGTCTTCAAAAACAGCGATCATGAAAGCTGTCCAAGTAAAAAATTATAATTTGATCCCACTTTATAACTCAAACAATCCATTTGATTATTATGTAAATACAGGGCTCGATCATAAAAAAAAAATAACAAACACGTGTTTTGCCTAGAGCCCTTTTCGATTATATGCTAAACAGAGTCACAACAAAATACAGCACTGTTTTTAAAAAGAAAACTAAAACGTTATTTTTAAAAAGCTAAACTGCACTCCTAGATCCACGATAACTCACAACAGGGACTTCATTTCTCAAAACAAGGTTTTAACTTCCGAGAAATAAGTGGACGCAGAAAAATAAATAAATAAATAAACAGCGACAGCGAAGCGAAACAACACTTTCGCAAGAATGTGACACAGCAAAAAATAAATAAATAAATAAAGAGTTCCATAGTTATAACGCTAAAAAACAGCCAACAAATAAAAATAAGTGTCACAAACCAAACAAAAATCTATTGTTTATTTTGTGTATTTTTGTGAAAAGAAATTGGTAACAGGAAAGGATACATTAGAGACGCAGAAAAGTGCATGCAAATGTACTAGGGGTGGGGGAGTGTCTGTCGCTGGAGTGGGACTGTTCGTCTATCAATCACCGCAGCCTCGCCTGACATCCTGCTGTCAACCAACGGCAGCTGTGGCCAGGGAAGCAGCCCACCCAAAGATGTCTCGCCACATTTGGCTCATTATCGCTACTCTTTTTTCACACAGGGATCTAAAATATTTACTATATGCATAGTAGACAAAATAAATAAGCATGTCATAAGTAATGAACAAATAAACTCAATTAATTTTGATGATTTTTTTTGCTTATATAAGGGTGGCAGAAAAGAGATGAATTTCTGAGATTTATTAATCTTATGTTTAAAATTTTTAAGCACTCTGATGAATATTATCATTTCGTTACTGTTGACTTGAAATTCATGGGCTTATATTAGATTATCCACAGATGCAGTTCTAGTTGCTTAATAAAAGTATGCGCATATATGTTATTTTCATTTTTTAATTTGTTTGTTATTTTTTAATTTGTTTATTAAAATAGATAAATTAATTTTCCTTAAGTTTGTGATTTGCTACAATTTAATGCCATATAATTAATTTCTTACAGAAATTGGTGTAAATGTGTGTCAATTTTAAAAAAATATATTTTTTTTTAGGTATCACAACTGAAATATTTCTCACAATAGTGTACTGCACTCATTACTGTTGTCTTAAATTCATGAGCTTATATTAGATTATCCACAGATGTGTAGTTCTAGTTGCTTAATAAAAGTATGCGCATATATATTATTTTTCATTTTTTTAATTTCCTTGTTATTTTTAATTTGTTTATTAAAAATAGATAAATTAATTTTCCTTAAGTTTGTGATTTGCTACAATTTAATGCATATAATTAATTTCTTACAGAAATTGGTGTAAAAATGTGTTAATTTAAAAAAAATTTTTTTTTTAGGTATCACAACTGAAATATTTCTCACAATAGTGTACTGCACTCATTACTGTTGTCTTGAAATTCATGAGCTTATATTAGATTTATCCACAGATGGGTAGTTCTAATTGCATAAGAAAAAGTATGTTCATATAAATTAATGTCATTTTTTAAATTTGTTTGTTAAAGATGGGCATATTAATTTTCTTAAGTTTGTGATTTTGCTACAATTTCATGCACATATAATTAATATCTTACAGAAATTGTTTAGTAATTTTTTAGGTATCACAACTGAAAGATTTTCACAATAGAGCATTGCGCTCATTAAAGTTTATTTATTTATTTTTAACAGAGGTTACAAAATAGTCCATTTTTAACGCTTTTGCCAATTCAACATTATAATGTTTACAAAAGTATATCAGTTTTTACTTTGTTTGTTAAAGGTGGATAAATTGATTTTCTTAAGTTTGTGATTTGCTACAATTTCATGCACATGCAATTAATTTCAGAAATCGTAGTAAATGTGTGTGATAATTTTTTTAGGTATCACAACTGAAATATTTCTCACAATAGGGCACTGCACTCATTAAAGTTTATTTATTTATTTTGTATAGAGATATAAATAGTCATTTTTAACACTTGCCAGTTCGATATTATGAAATTTTCAAGTTATTGTACATGCAGAATATCCCATATGCATCCCATAAGAGATTAAAAAAAAAATTATATTAGTGCGAAAATTATTTTTGTATAATATTAAATCTAATAAAATACAATGGTGTTAATTTCTGATTAAATCATGCTCATATATGTGTTAATATTTGCGTTAAACTGAACATACTGTACTTACGTTTTTCGATAATAGAGGCAACTATATATATATAATTAATATATAATTTGGCAACATATCGATATATAATATATAAAAGGTAACATATATCAAGATCCTTAAGTTTGTGATTTGCTACAATTTCATGCACATATAATTTCTTTACAGATATCGTTGTAAATGTGTGTGTGGTACTTTTTTAAATTTTTTTTTTATTATTATTATTATTTTTTTTTTAGGTATCACAACTATCTGAAAATGTTTATGTTTCTTTTTTCGATAATAGAGGCAACTTATAAGACAATAAGACAAATTGATCAAATCAACAACAATAAGATCTTAAAAATGTGGATTAAATATTTTCTTACTTAAAATACTACATAAATGCTTAAAAATTCTATAAATTAGTGTAAACATAATGTTAACTTTAAGGTACTAATTCACTGAATTTAAAACATTTTGTTTAATTAAAATAAACATTATCAAATTGACGAAAAAGCAAAAAGAGTAAGCAAAAAGTAAAACAAATTTTTATTTTTTCCCCTCAACTTTTATAAAGTAGTGCTGCCAGATCATTTATGACGTTAATAGCAAGAATCACTGTGGTCTTGACAAATTGAAATGGACGAGAGTAAAAATGATGGCATGAGAATATGAAGGAAAGGAAAAAGCACGCATGCATACACACAACAGTAAAAAATTAAAAGAAGATAAATGGTGAACTCTTTCAGATAGAGCCCCGTTCCTCAACTAAATGAATTCTGAAGCCGAAAGAGTAACGAGTTGTTTCAGTCAAATAGCAAAATAAATGGAAAGGATTTCACTGATGTCACATTAGATAAATGATGGCGGTTACACTTACAGCTATGTAAAATTGTTTCTGAAATTAAAATTTCCCAAATCATCAGTTCAGACAGTTAACATTTTTGTCACAATAGAGAAACAAGACGTTAACTGAATTTTATTGTCTGAAAATACTGTGCTGCCATCTTCAGGCAAACAACTGAAGCTGTTTATATTATATTTATACTTTCATATTTCATTAACATGTTATTACTTTTAAATTGTTTGTAATTAATATGTTTTCTCCGAAGTCTCCAAAGACTTCTCCGATATCTCAAAGTCTTAATGGGAACATAGAATTGAGATTTTCTTTGTACTGTGTGGCCAGATGCCCAATAAACTAGCCACAGGCTTCAGTCTCGAATCTTGGCGGTGGCATGAATATTTGTTTGAGGTTTGGAATCCACGTTAAACTGTAACTCCCGATCTAATTAGTCTAAAGTGTGCAGAAAATGACAGTAGAACCAGAAACCAAACCAAAACCAATCTTTTGTATTGTATTCTAATTCTAGGATTTTTAACTTAATGGCAAGAATAAATTTGTGCCCCGACATTAGAATCTTGATTAAATGATTAATAATAAGTATGTTAAATTATTTTCTCCCTTCTCATTTTCTGCAGAAATTTCTTAAGCTCTTTTTGTGTATTTAGTTGACGCATTCTACTGTCCTAGTTTTATTGATGGACAATTTTTTCTAATGCTAACACTTATAGATATCTCATTCTTATTCTTATCGGTTTATTAAAGATAAAAACGCATATTTATTAAGTAATTAATAATTAAAGATGAAACAAAACCATGTTCTTAAATGTTTTCCTAACCTTGGATGTGGTCTTCATAGTGATAGCAGTTAATGAACTCTGTATCGAAAAAGATTTTCTATGCAGTGTCTTCAGCTATCTGATTAATGATTAATGATTCAGAAAAATTGATTAATGACAATTTGCTATTAATCGACTTGTTAAAATACAAGTATCAAACATTTTTTTTTTATAATGTCATAGATCATGTATAGCTTATTACACCAGAATGGCCAAACTGTACAGGAAGTTAATAGTCTCATGTCCACTGCTAAGAATATGATCATATTATTAGTATAGAACAAACAATTTCTTTGTTTAAATAAATAATATTTTTGATTAAATAAACAATTTAATTTAATCTTTTTTACGAAATAGAATATATCTTTTCTGATTTTAAATATAGCAGCCTGTACTTTTTTTATCAATGTAAAAAAAAATAAATAAATAAATAAGGTTGGAACAATAAATTATAAATCGGTTTCTACAAAGAATTTCACAATCCGCAGTACACTCTTTTTATTTATTTGTTTATTTGTTATTATTATTATTAGGTTCTTTTTTTATTTTTATTTATTTATTTTTTACAAATGTTTATAGTAAGTTTTGAAAAGATTAAAATATAAGTACTTCGAATAAATTTCCTATCCATAAATTTCTGGCTAATATTTCAGTATCAAAATGTGGATAACATATTTTTTTCAGATAAGACAATTTCTGCTGAAAATATTAAACAATGTCTCATTTTTATAATTATTATTTTTTCTTTGAGGAGAATATAATTACGTTTAAATCATTTTATCATGTAGGCCATTAGTTAAGAGAAACCATCTTTCATTATTTTCATTTAAAGCATATTATATCTAGTAAAAAGCAAGTATTTTATTCTTATAAATGTTTTCTGCATATATATTGATATATCAGCGAGATGTATGCAGCGCATGTTAAAAGTTGTTTTTAATAAACAGAAGTGAGATGTTTTGTTATAGTTGTGTGTTGTCACATGTGTGTTGAGTTTTCCTTTTGTAGAAGTCATGATTTCATCTTTTATATACATGTATATGTAAGATTTATTACAATTAGGTACAAAAGGCCAGTTCCAGAATGTCTGCTAAGCATTATCATTTTACAACCCCAGCGTAAATCCCAGATTAGTTTTAATGGTCCTAAGAAATGTACCGCTGAAGTCTATCTGGGGCCAGATGTCCGACAAAGTGGTTGGTGGTCTAAGACCACTGACCACTGAGTGGTATTTCCGGTTATAACTGGTATTTAAAGACTCTCTGACTAAGAGACTATGAAGTAGTAGAACTTTCTCAAAACTTTAAGATATAACTGCGATAGAAATTAGGTAGAGAACTCTATGGATGGTCTTATGATAGTTGTTATAATGCCAATTGTTATGTTTTGTTGTAAATGAATATTGTGTATAATGTACATTAAAGGTGGCACAAAACAACAGTTTATTCTTTTTAAACTCCCTAGACACCATTGGCATTTTATAACACATCTCCCATATTATATATATATATATATATATATATATATATATATATATATATATATATATATATATATATTTATATATATGAATATAAGCCGAACCATGTATAAGCTGAGAGTGCTTTTTCCTTCAAAATTTAAGCAAAGTTAAGCGATATTTGGAGATTTATCGCTTGCACTCGGTTACTACGTTTTTCTTGGAGATTAGGGGATCCGTATATAAGCCGACCCCAATAATTTAGCTTTAGAAAAAGTTCTAAAATTATCAACTTATGCACTTTAAATCAACTACATTAGTTAAAAATCTCAATTTCAGTTTTTACCCATATATATTTTTTTTCATATATGACTCCTATCAAATGATGATTCCACTAAAAATGAAAATAATAACTCATTGGAATAATAGCAAGAGGCTAATTTTGATGCAAAGCCTGTAGTTAAAAACAATGAAAATGTTAACAAAGGCATTAAAATAATCGCAGGAGGCTAATTTTGATGCAAAGCTTGTAGTTAAAAAACAACGAACTTATTGATAGTTTTAAAAACTAAACCTAATGGTTTATTTATAAGCAAATTAAAACTTGAATTACATCTATTTCATTCAATCTTTTTTCTGTATAATGACTTATTTCTCTATAAATGCAACTTGAAAAGAAAGAAAAAAAATTAAGACTAAATAAATCTATATGATCTTTTTGTCATGAAACTGATTGCTCATATTTTTTATCTTTATTCCTCATTAGTAAGCCATTTTAAAAGGCCGATGACATCTCACTGACATGCACGCTACTTTTACTTTTAAATGAGTGTTTATTTTGAATGGGATCCTACTTTTTACATTTAGAATCTTTTCATTTCACATAAATCTAGGACAGTTACTCTTTAAGAACTTTCCTACTAAGATGAAGTGATTTAACAACGGAAAGAATCATCAGTGTTGACATTTTTAAAACAACGCTGTTGATGTGTGAATCCAAGAGGAAGATTCGTTACAGAGCTTAGACATGGAAATCTTCCTAGACAAACAAACTTCTCTTTAAAAAAGTAACATCATGTAACCAGATTTTAAATTTCCGTCAGTGATTTTTTTTTCGGTGTCACTTCAAATTACTTCATGCCTTATTTTGTAACTTTATTCGCAGTTAATAAATAAAACGTACATTTTCCAGCAAATATTGTATTTATTTTTAAAAAATACGTACAAAGAATAATATTTAAATGTTTCAAACTAAGTTTAAGAAGAAGCAAAATTTAAGAAGCAATAGCTATTTATAACATCATGTAACCAGATTTTAAATTTCCGTCAGTGATTTTTTCGGTGTCACTTCAATTATTTCATGCCTTATTTTGTAACTTTATTCGCAGTTAATAAATAAAACATGTATTTTTCCAGCAAACACTGTATATATTTTTAAACATTGCATTTAAAAATGTGTACATAGAATAATTTTTAAATGTTTCAAATTTAACATAAGAAGAATTAAATTCAGGAACCATTAGCTATTTATGGCAACATGAAACCAGATCTTAAATCTCCGTTAGTGATTTTTTCAGTGTCATTTTATGCCTTCATGCCTTATTTTGTAACTTTATTTGCAATGAATAAATAAAAACATATATTTTCCAGCAAATACTGTATGTATTTTTAAACATTACAGTTAAAAATACGTATAAAGAATAACTTTTAAAGGTTTCAAACTTAGTATAAGATGAAGTAAAAATTCAAGAACCAATAGCTATTCATATTATAAGGAATTTACTGATTTTCTTATTAAAGTTCTTCTTTTAGTGATCAAAATTTCTTGGAAAATATTCAGAAATACAATTTTTAATCTAAAACAATTTTTTAATCGATATACACTCAATAATTGTTTCGTTAGCAATGCATTACAATAAAAAAAATTTTTCCCTTCCTCGAATATTGGATATACTAAATCATAAGTCTTTGCAAAAAACAAAAACTTCAATAGATAATACATTTTTATAGAAAATGGTTATTAGTAAAAAAAAAAAAAGGAATTTAGAAGGTTGGGGGAAAAAAAAAAAAAAAAAAAAAAAAGAAAAGGAGGGGGGGAAAAAAAAAAAAAAAATGAAGAACAGTTTTTACAGTTAAGCACAATTTTTGCAGATTTAATATTTTATCTTTTTATATTTAGCTCTAACTCTGTTCATAAGATTTGTAACTCAAATTTCATACAATTTTCCAACTGAGTTCAATTTAATTTTCAATTAATAATTAAAAATTAAATTAGTTAATAATAAAAATTAAACAATTTATACATAACTTTTTCATTTAGTTTTTATGCTAGATGCAAAAGAAAAAAGTTGATCGATTTTTTCTGCTGGATTTTTACTAATTAAATCACATGGGACGCATGGTAAAAATGTATACTTCCTAATAAGTAAATATCAAAAATATTCAATCTGGCAGAAATTCGTAAATCAAGGAGACACTAAAATAAAGAATCTTTCCATATTATTATGTGTAATATTGTGCTTTTATAATGCTTTTTACATGCTTACTGTCCTTCTGAATAAAATTAGCCGAATAGCAACAAAATTATAATTGAATTAATCTACTTCTTCCGAATAGAATTAATCGAATAGCAACGAAATTATGATTACTCTCCTTCCTAATTAGAACAGAATTAAAATCTTTACTGAAACATTTGATTTTTTGTGTAGGATATTTAAAAATATAAATATTTTGGTTATTATTGAGATAAATAAAAAGCATTATTAAATAATTAGCGTTGATTTACTTCTAGCTATGAATTGATAGCTACATTAGCATATAGGTCATATTTTTTTATATTCAAAAATATGATTACTTGATCATTCTGAAAATAGCAGCTCTTTCTGTGGAAACTTAAATATCATATTATGCATCTAATTAAATGTTATGTAGTAGATTTATACAATATACTATATACTAAATAAAATAATTTTTCTTTCAAAAGTAATTTTTACTTTCATGCATGGTTATTTATTTTTTTTTAATAATTTCTCATTCAGAGAAAAAAAAAAACTTTATTAGTGCAATTAATTTAATTACAAAGAATTTAACAGAAATTTAATTCTTCACTAATAATTTGGAAAGTTGAACTTTTATTTTTGTGTCTTCTTTATTGAAACTAGCGAATATCCAAAGGGGAAATTTTAATCTTAAAAAAAATTAAAAAATTATTGGAATTAATAATTTTCCTTAGTATGATTTATACTAATTCAAAAGTAGACAGTCGTTATATTTTCTGTTATTTTAAAAAGTTAAATAATCTAAAAACAGATATAATTAGAAATAAAGTTATTTTATGTAGTATATAGCATTTTATATAAATGTACATAATATTTAATTAGATACATAATATGATAATTAAGTTTCTACTGAAAGAACTACTACTTTCAGAATGATGAAGAAATCATATTTTTGAATACATGAAATATGGCTTATATGCTAATATAGCTATCAATTCATAGCTAGCCCACGGTTGTGATTTAATAATGTTTTTTGTTTGTCTCAATAATAACGAAACTATTTATATTTTTATATTTTATTTATTATTTGTTTTTTGTTTGGTAGAATGGTAAGAAATTTATATCCGTTCTACGAATAAACAATATATATAAATAATAACGAATTAAAAAAACCCTTCTTAGTTGTGCATTATTGTGGTTTTAAGTTATTCAATCATTTAATATAATTTAGT
The DNA here is from genome assembly GCA_021605095.1 of Caerostris extrusa. NCBI lineage: Eukaryota > Metazoa > Arthropoda > Arachnida > Araneae > Araneidae > Caerostris > Caerostris extrusa. Next base: position 31,710 of record BPLR01007752.1, read on the forward strand.
TTAATAATACATTAAAATCAAATGCATGTGTTTTTAAATCTTTCGATAAAAGTTTCTCGCATTAAAATGCTGTTAGTTTTACTAACTAGCATTTTAATGCAAGTACTTACTAATTTAACTAACTCATTATAATCAAATTTTTAGGAGCTATCTTAATTGCTCACTTACTTACTTTTATCTTTCGCTGTTGGTTAAAGATAAAAGTAATGGTTATTTTATCCCTAACAGAATTATTTTTGTTAAGCATCACTTTTGTTGCTACTTACTCTTCTCCCTTTTTATAACTAGAATGATAAAGAAGTCAAACCAGGCCAATTCATCTTTTCACTGTTGGTTAAAGATAAAAGTAACAAATATTTTTATCCTTAACCAATTATCTTTGGTGAGCATCCTTTTGTCAACTGCGCTTTCGTTTCCCTCTCCTTTCATAATTAAAAGGACAGACCCAACTTTTGGTCTGATGTCTGACAGATATGAAAGCTGTCTGTGAAGCTTATGAAACTTAATATTTTAATGAATAGACTGAGAGTATTGGCGTCTTTCGGGGACTCCCTGGCAAACCTTGTTGGCCCTGACAGCTTCTGACATTCACAGGAAACCGAAAGACAGGGGGGGGAATGAGGTAAAAAAGACTCTTTGTCACAAATGCGTTTTCTGTGAACAAACGTAGATATATTTGCGGCCTTGTATCAGTGGTATTATCATAATTATGCCAGATAGGATCTAATGCGGGGCGCTAGAAAGCGGGGTGCATGGCACAAAATTGGTGTGTACGTGAGTTAAAAGAGATGCCAACATATATAGCATAGATGACAGTCAAGAAGAACAAATGTTGGCAGGCAGTCGGGTGTCTTCTGCCAGGTTTTGCTGTATGACAACACTGTGCTTGAGGAAAGGAGATTTTAAACTATACTCTTCTCTTTCAGTGAGGTTTTTACTTTTTCTTTCTTTCTTCTTTTTTTTTTTTTTTTTTAATCTTGTTTTTACATCTCTGTCATCTTAAGATAACACGTTGAAAATATTTATCAACAGTTACCGTCGTTTATAATTTTAGAAGGGTTTCGGTAGTAAATTTCTACGTAAAAATGTTTCAATGTAAATATTTCTTTAATGAAATGCGATACGTAAATTTCTTTTAAACTTTTTAAAAAATATGTTTAAGAATTATGATTGATATAGGAGGAAAAATGAGGTGAGATTAGATAGTAGTGGATGAGTTGTTTGAAAAGTTAAAATCCCAACTAAGCAAGAATTGAAATTCTGAAAATACAACTTTCAGTAAAACTGTAACAGTATGAAATACAGAGATACATTAAAAAAGTTTGAACATAACATTCAAAATGATGGATTGATGTATATTTTGGATAAAACGTTAAAGTTTTACCGACATACGAAGTAATTTTTATTATTAGTAAAATAAGAAAGTAAATATGCCACTGTTGAAATCGACACCATTTCTCGCTAAATGTGATGACCAAAGAGCTTTCATCAACATTTGTTCAACACTAATCACTCCCACAACATGCATGATACAGCGACATACATGATCAATAAGTTTTTATTCAATTTTATTTATTTTTATTACATAAATTCAAGTATAAAATTTAGCCATTCGGATTCGAATCAGAACTATAATCCTCTGATATATCACTAATTTCCACTACCACAGTACGATACATAACTGCTATTATCACTGAAAATGTCTTTTTATTTTACTCAGTTAGCACCTCCTCAATCTTTTAGGTGATGTAGGACATCGAATCCAATGTCCGTAAAAAATGCAATGTCCGCAATGTAATCCAATGTCCGCAATGTCCGTCCAATGAAATCGCGATAGAAGGACTATTGCCAGATCTACAATCACGAGTAAACTCGTATTAGGCTTAGAATAATGCAAGTTAGCCTAAATTACTCGTGAGTCTAAAATACTCATGAGCCTAAAATATTCGCTAATAATTTAGAATTAAAAATTAATTTTCGCACGAGTTACCTCGCATTGCTTCGTACAGATACAAATATGAGAATACTTGGTATAATCCTATAAGGGCTTAACAACCCTTAAATAAGTTTACTTAAATAAATATTTTTTCAACAAAGAAGTTTGCTTCAAATTACACTATATCCAATAGATGAAACCTTTATTACCATACAACTAAATCTTACATCATCAAGTATTATTTTAAAAGACAAATTTAAAACAGAAATATAAAAAGAAAAAGTTGTTTGCGAATCAAGAATCTTGTTACAAATATTTCTACAAATAGTCTGAATCTAATAATATTTATTTAATTAATTTCGGAGAGCAAAAATATTAAATATTACATGGCTGTAAATTATTATCACCGAATTTACCGTGGACACATTTAAAATGAACGGTTAGAAAAAAAAAAAAAAAACCTTCGCAAATCACACACTCCTCGCAATTCTTTTCAATTGTTAAACCATTTAATTTCTCCGGAGTCCATTTCTTTTTCTCACCCCCTCGCTTTATTAGTATTTCTTGGCGGAGAGCCGCCTGCGTTTTGCTAAACAATAGTTTATGCCCACTCTTTTAAAGCTGGATATTAATATGCAATCTGTCTTGTTAAAGTATCCGTCTGTCTTCATATGCGCTTTGGCTTTAATTGCTTTTCGTAAAACGCGGAGAAGGAAGGGAAGGGGAATCCTTGAAAAGATAAATGTTTTTAATATTCCGAATTGTATTAAATGATCCCCTTTTAGTTATTCCGACGCAAAACGGTGGACGGAAGAGAAAAAAATATTCTTCTCCTTCTTTATCATTTTATTGCCGAAACCATTCAAAACGGCGTGATCAAATTAAAAACGTGTCATTTTCATTGTTTTCCGTAGCTATTTGCTATTATGCATCGGCTGATACAAAGCATAAAGAATAATAATACTCAAGTGTCAGTGGTCGAACCCTTACTTCCCCCTACTGAAACAGCTAATGAACTTTTTCAGCTAAAGGGTTTTGATGCTTCCCGAACACAACAAAACATTTAGTGCCTGTTCCGGTGATTAATTGGCAAGGGAGGAATGGGGAAGTTTCTTCCTTTTGTTTCTCCAACGTTTTATGCTCCTTTCAATTCAGTTTTACATATTTGCTCCTATTTTGTTAAAAATCGTCCCTATCAAAAGTAGCCATCAGCTACTTATTTATTATATTGGAGGTATTTTTAACGGAGAGTTAGGTATTTTGTGGAAGAATTATTACACGGATTGAAATGAAATGTAAGAGTATTTGGTGACAGAAAAATTTGGACTGGATTGTTGGTCATTGTGCAAATTAAGATAAAAATGTGATTTATTAAATAAATTTGGAATTGAGTGTTGGTTATTGGGTGAATTAAAACTAATGTTGATAACTTAACAATTTGATTAAAAATATTTTGTTTGAAATAAAATACTTTGAGTAGTTTTTTAAACATTATTACATATTTTAATCTGATTATTCTCTTTTCGTCTTGCGATACTTGTTTTATTTGTTTGATATTTTATTGTTTATAAAATGCTTAGAATAGTAATTGAGGTTCATCTTGATTTTCATATTTTCCTTTTTAAGTTATTAATCCTTATAGATATTATGATAATCACTTATTAAAAATGCTAATGACATATTTTATATTAATATATAACTGAAATGACTTTAATTTTTATCGAACCTAACAAAGAAATATTATAAATAAAATAATGACAAAAAAAAAATATATGTAAGTCAAACGATGAAGTTGTGTTGCCAAAACTGCATCACAAATCCATCTAAATAATTCTTACTTGATCGTTTGTTAATTCAGTGAGTAGATATATTCCATGCCATATATGTGGATATTTAGTCTTTTATAATTATAATTGCTATCATTGATAAAAAGAACAAAAATTTAATAATAAATCATTCACTGCAGAATCTCTCATCAAGAAAATACACATCTTATGGTTTGGCTGTACTGATAATGGTATTTAAGGTGAACAGTCAGGAATATGAAAATAGCGTAACGTAGTATTTGGACTGTCAGTTTTGTTGGATTATTTAAAAAATCGTTAATATTTGATACAAATAATACTAGATATATTAAATATATTTAGTTTTAATAATTAATGATCAGACTAATAATGAATAATTTATGCCCAAAATGTATGAAATCATTTCACTTATAAATTGCTATTAACGCTCAGCGGCCACAAATTTGGACATTATGATTTTTTGTGCATTTTTATTGTTTTTGGTATTTTTTGTGAATTACTATCATTATAAAAGGAATAAATCGTAATAAACCAAAAAAATGTCATTTTTTTTCCTTACTATAAAAATTCGTAAGAAGAGCTTATAAGATTGATTAATCAGATTGCAATAAATTGCTCTGAATCTTTCTATATAAACTATATCAGAGTAATTCGTTTTAAAGAACTAACTTATTCAAAGATATGGATTTCTTAAAAAGTGAATTTTAGGAAGATAACAAATTGCATCCCACAACTTACACACATTCCACAAATTGCATTCCACAACTTACACACATTCCACAAATTACATTCCACTTGCAATTTTTTAATACTGCACACATAACATTTCTACGTTTAGCCCTCCTTCTTGTTGACAAAATCACAATTGTTGCAATAATACTGTGAGACAACGTAATTCTGGATCCACCATAACTTGGAACAAACACCCTCAGATGCTCAAGATTTCTACACTTCTTGAAACTGATTGAAGGGATATGTCATCCTTCATATTTAAAGTGGTCATAGACAAGATAAAATTCTATTTGGCTCGCTTAACAAGTTTTGAAATGAGCTCCTTCAGACCAGAAGCTTAAAGCTCTAATCATTAAATCTTTCCAGACATGTATTTTTGGGGTGTTTCAATAACAGTGGGCCCATTATTTCACTTATGCATGCTACGGCTCACCAATGGAGATGAGAGAAAACTCCAATCAATACCAGACTATCTAGACACACACTGTCACAATCGCCATCGAATCTCCTCATTTCTCCACTCATATTTAAAACTAGATTTAATGAAATAATCCTTAAAATTTTCTGGTAAAATATATTTTTTTAATTTTCTGCAATGCAAACATTTTAAAAGCTTCCGTTAACGGATTCTTGTATTAATATATTCAAAAGCAATCTAAAAATCTGGCCTATTAAAATAACTTTATTAAATGCTTTTTTTTTTGCGGTGGCATTTTCTGTTGAAGCTCAGGTTGAGATAACCTTTACACTCTTAGATAAGCGATTATATAAAGTTAGTATTATCTAACACCCGTGGAGGAGCCGGAGGCTGTGTCACTGTGATACTGATGAAACGTATCGTGAATACATCACGTGTTATCTCACTTTTCTCAGTTCAGTTTGCTTGACTTCCCTTCTCCAACACAGAAAGCAACCAAGTGGAAAATCGCTATCGTGAATGGAGAACGATTATTGATCGTTAATTACCTCAAATTTCAATGCATCTGTCGCATTTTTTGCAATTTTGATCAAACTCAAAATTGTCCGCCGATCCTGTTTGCTTTTAGAAATTTTTATTTCCTTTCGGTTGCCGCGTGCCGGAGCGCAAAAGGCATTTAAATCCGCATTCTTCAATGGAAATTCGTGAGTGCGAGGAATTTATTTCCAGTACAGAGTGATTTTACTAACGATTCGAATCAAGTGCTTTCAGATGATGAGCAATCATGCGCGTTATTTTGTTACCGAATCTTAAAGATCCATTTGTATCCAATAAAAAGGAGTTCACTGAGCGGTGAAGGAAATTGAGTTGTTATTGAGTAAAAAGTCACAAAACCATGTCCGTTCCCTTGTCGCTGGTCAGTGTTCACCACCAGTGATATACATAGAGTACCTTTGTTTCAATCAATACGGTAAACTACAGGATTTATTTTTCCAGCAGAGTGTTGAATAATTGTTTCCGGCTGATGTCATCAAAATGTTTAAACAATCTAGGAAAAAAGGGAGTGGAATGCGAAGACAAACTTTTTGAAATCACTATATCCTATCTACATTTTTCTGTGTAGAAGGAAAGAAAAAGTTTTGAAAAAAATAAACAAAACATAGAAATAAGTACATTCTAAGACACACACACACATAAAAATATCAACACATCAAGAAGGATTTAACCAAAGGAGGCGAAAATTGGTAGCTGTTATGTATTAAAGTATATGTATAGAAAAACAAGCTATTGCCATTTCAAAAGACAATTCTTCAATCATAAGAAACAGTTGTCTATAACAATCCAATTAAAAAGTGTTGTCCCACTCCTGATCCTTATTCAAGCTGTTATTGAAGTTGAATTCGTAAAGTTGGCTGAATGTCCGCTGTGAGAATTTTTAACAAACACTCTCCAGTTACCATGTTGAGTTGGATTCCCACCAGATACTAAGATTTCACATCGCAGAACGATAACAAATCAGAAGCTTAAGTGACTAGAAAACCAGGCTTCTGATTGACTGACGTTCTACTATGTTCGATCTTATTACATGGATCACATGGTGGGAATACAAGATACGAGATTGTGCAGTTCCCACTAGTAATTCATTGGCCGCTGAAATTTAGCCATTTGCATATAGGATCAAAAAGTATTTGCTTATGAAATTTCGTACAAACAGATAAAAAAAAGAAGGAGCAACAAGAAGATACCATAGAATATATTTTTTATAAAATAGTAAGAAGCTTATATTTTATAAAGAAATTATATTGGTACAGAATTCATAATGTACATTGCTATATATTTATTTTATAATTGTAATGTTTTTCAATTTCTTCTATTAGCTCACACTCTCCCTATATACACTCAAGAGCCAAAACATTATGACCCCCTACATTTTGCAATGAACTCGCCTGGATGACGTGGAAGGCACGTGATCAGGTGGAAATGGTATTTAACTGCTGCTGGAGAGTCTCTTTCACTTAATTCTGTGTATGATGGGAAAGGCTGCTGTTCTAAGCGACTTTGATAGAGGGCAGATTGTAATGGCTCGAAGGCTCGGAACAAGTATTTCCGAAACTGCAAGACTCGTGGGTTGTTCGCGATCTACAGTTGTTAGTACTTATGCAAAGTGGATGAATGACGGTGAAACCAGCAGTAGACGACATGGTGTTGGACATCCACCCGCTATCAAAGAAAAAGGTCGTCGGAGACTGTCTCGCATGGTGAAGCAAAGCCGGAGCCAGACAGTGGCTCAGCTGACAGCCCAATACAATGCAGCGCCAAGTAGAATAGTATCGGAGCACACTGTTCAGCGGACACTGTTGGATATGGGGCTACGCAGCAAACGTGTTACTCGTGTGCCTTTGCTGACCAAGCGTCATCGTCAACTGCGCCTGCGCTGGGCCTGGGAACATCGTGACTGGTCCATGGATCAGTGGGAGAGAGTTGCCTGGTCAGATGAATCACGGTTTGTCATTCATCACGCCAATGGCTGTGTCAGGATACGCCGTCTTCCAGGCGAACAGTTGCTTCCTCAATGTACAGTAGGTCATGCACAGGCCGGTGGTGGCGGTATTATGCTTTGGGGGACGTTCTCTTGGGCGTCTCTGGGACCCGTGGTTGTGGTAGAGCAGACCATGAATGCTACAGGGTATCTGAACATCATTGCGGACCAGTTGCACCCCTTTACATGGCCTCTGTTTTTCCAGCTGGAAATGGAATGTTCCAACAGGACAACGCCTCTTGTCACAAGGCTAAAATTGTGTTGGAGTGGTTCCAGGAACATGATGCTGAATTCCAGTTAATGTCCCGGCCGCCCAACTCACCGGATCTGAATCCGATAGAACACATTTGGGATGTCTTGGGACGGCAGCTCAGAGTTTAAAGACCACCAATTCGCAATATCTCGGATTTGCGTGACCATTGCTTAAACATCTGGTACAATCTGTCTCCGGCCATCTACCAAGGACTTGTGGCATCCATGCCAAGGCGGGTTGAAGCTGTGTTGCGCGCCAAAGGTGGGCCAACTCGTTATTGACAGGTGGCCATAATGTTTTGGCTCTTGAGTGTATATCTTGTTCAAATTTTCAATCATTAATAAATACTTTTTATTCATCCACTTAAGTTCAAATACATTTTTTTGAACTTGTAGTGGATGACACTTGATGTTAATACAGTTTTTTTTCAAATATTAATTCAGTAATTCAATTTAATGAATTAATTTTAGTTTTTTTAGATTTAAGTTGCATATATCTACCAATAGATGGCGCCAGATAAACTTAAAAAATGAATGAAAATTATTTATAAAGGACTTTCTGCAATATAATGAAAAAAAAGTAGAATTGACTTAAAATTTTTTTTTATATATTACTTGTTTATTTACTAACTTTCTAAAACTAGGCAATAATGTTTTTCATTATTGGAATGTCAATGAGGCTTAAAACAAAGTGCATTTTGGTGTTAATGATAGCACAATAATAAATTATTGTAAGAGAAAACCGAAGCAAATTATTGTAAGAGAAATGTATTATTTTAAGAGATTATTGTGAGTATTTATTTTAAGAGAAAATTAAAGTAAATTTTAGCGTAAATTAGTATTTGTGATTTTTTTAAATCGTAGGATTTTATTTGCGCATTATATATATATATATATATATAAAGAACACATTTCTTTTCTCAATGTCGTTTTTATAGTTAATTAGTGAAAAATATTCAAGTGATTTATATCATTCTAAACACTTTCCGTTGTTAAACTATAAATTGTTATTTTGTTAGTACATATAAATTAAATTAATACTTTTTATTTCCTCGTGGTTTTCGGAATTTCTTCTGTCGTCCAAAATTATTATATACATGAATATATATATATATATTATCACTGAAAACTTTTTTTCCAAGCTGCTGAGACATATTATTACATACACTAATATTTCTATCATATAAAAATAATCAGTCTTTTTTTACCTTATAAGGTACATCGAATACATAGCTACACAAGAAATGAAAAGGTTACGAACATTTAAATTGTAAATTAATGGTTAATGAGTAGATTATTTTTTAATATAAGAAAAAGAAAAGGGTTAAGAGTTTCAAATAAAAAAATGACTTGAATTTATGCTTGATATTGTCATAGTCATATCAAATTCATTATCATAGAATACTCTCTATACATTTCATTATATAAAAATTTGCTAAGTGAGTGACAAAAAAAAATAATAGATTTCTCAGTCATATCATAATCAATCATAGAATACTCTCGATACATTTCATTATATAAAATTTGCTAAGTGTGTCACAAAAAAATAATAGATTTCTCAGTCATATCATATTCATTATCATAGAATACTCTCAATATATTTCATAATATAAAAATTGACAAAAAAAAAAAAAAAAGAAACTTTAATAGATTTCTCAAGTTAAAGTCCTTCTGAGAAAAGAATCTCCGTTTTAAAGACAGAGATTCTAACCATTAAGTGCTTGCTTTATTTTTCTTTGACCGCAGTTCACCCCCAACGCGATATTTGTTCGGCTGCAAACTTTGGAAATGTTCGCGACAAATTTTTGATTCGTATTCTGGAATAATTACACTCAAAGTCAAATAAACAAGCGGGTCCAAAACGATTGTTAAAATTTGCAAACAACAACTCCTCGCAGTGCTCCCATGTAATTAGAGAAATATCAATCGTAACTTTGAGAGCCGGTACTGGCTATAGCAGTGTGACAGTTTGCATAATTATGGGCCGAGATACCCGGGGATGCGATGTATATTTGCGTCTGTTGCGGATAGTTTACGTGCACGGTCGGAAGTTTCGATAATTGCAGAGTGTCAAGTTCCGAATAGCTGGAGTCAGATAAAGCCGATACGAACAGTCTTACGGAAAATGTTCGACCAAATCTTCCACTTCAAATCGTTGCGTAATTATGGGTTTCAGAGTTGTCCGGAGCGGTATCACAATTAGTTTGGAATTAACACGTCGCCGGCGCGATATTGACAGATCTCAACTCACCGAAATGACTGGTTGCATTAGCACCCCTTTCTCAACTTTGTTCGCGGCGGAACATTTTGCTTGCTTGATGCATATGCGTGCTAGATTTACGGAGGATTTAAAAGTTGCTTTTCGGGAACGGAGGGAGAGAAATAAAATAGTGCAAACTTGCGCTGATCTATGCTAATCAACGATGAGATCCGTAGCAGGTGGTGAAATGCGAATTTTATCCTGGCTAATTTATCTTTAATCGGTCCGCGATCCACGATTTGCGACTACTCGGTCATATTTCAAACTGCGGAATCTCAACTTAGTCGACTTTTCTATACAAGATGATAAAACTATCTCTGGCGAGTTTTACACTTCCCACTCACTGAGATGTGTTTTAAATCGCGGCCTCCTTTTCCAACGCACCTTTTAATGTTGTTACAAAGACCTGCAACAACAACGTTTAAAAAGGCATCAATGAAAGCGCTGGCTGGCCGCTTTTTCCACCAGTTGCCTTTTTGAAATCGACGAATAAATGTTTTGGATTAATTTGGAACCTTTAATTTTGTGTTTCCAATTTTGACAAGTACGCTTTGTTAGGATTAAAATATGACTGATCCCGATTTAGAGAATGGCTGGAAATCCTTTTTTTTTTTTTTTCCCGCCTTCCATGCGTACTGACAAGGTCTCGGGCAATTTCGGTAATGATTTATGGAAATTGAAATGAAAAGAGAATGATGCATCGAGTAATGAAGGTGCACGGGATAGAGTTTCTTAATTAAATTCGTGCTTCAAAAGGAATTAAGTGAGTAAAGTAGTGGGTTCATTTTAGTAGTTTTTCTCTTCGCTTTGCTGGAGCTACTCTGTGATAAATTTGTTTTTCCGGTGATTATTTTTCTTCCTGGAGTGTTTGCGTTTTTCTACCAACTTTAATTGACTTTCCAGTCTTACTGCTTCGAGATCCAAGCTGTTAAAAAAGGGATTTGTCGAGGACTAGAAACATTTTATGTGTATTACCCGGTTTTTTCTTTTTTCCAATCTTATACTTCACTGCTATTTTCTTCAACAGGCTGCATAGGGTAGCTGTAAAAGACTGTTTTAAGGCTAGTAGTCTACGCTTTTGAAACAAATTTACAATTCTGAATAAAAGTAAGTAATCGAAAATAAAAGTATTTTTATATCAAAGGTGTTTTTTCAGAAGTTGTATTAAATATCCATATCCCTTGTTCACTTCATCAGATATCAATGGATATAAAAATAAAAATAAAAATCTTTTTTATGCTGGTATTTTATTTTTTCAGTTTTATCACTAATTTTAATTTCTGATTGCCTGATTATACGGATAATAACATCCTGATTAGAATAAATAAAAATTTGATAAATTTGTTATTTATTATTATTAGTATGATAAATTTGTTTTTCCGATGATTATCTTTCTTCCTGGAGTGTTTGCGTTTTTCTACCAACTTTAATCGACTTTCCAATCGGTATTACTGCTTCAAGATCCAAGCTGTTATAAAAGGATTTGTCGAAGACTGAAACATTTTATGTGTATTACCCAGTTTTTCCCCTTCTGTCTTATACTTCGCTGATATTTCCTCCAATAGGCTGCATATGATCGTGGCAAATGACTGTTTTAAGGTTATGGCTTATATTCTACGCTTTTAAAACAAATCTGCAATTCTGGAATAAAAGTAAGCAATTGAAAATAAAAGTATTTTTTATATCAAAGGTAATTTTTATTAGAAGTTGCATTACGTATCATAAATTTCCATCAGACAATATGGGGATATAAAAATTTTAAAAATCTTTTTATGTTATCTTATTTTTTTAATTTATCACTCATTTTAATTTCTGATTGTCTGATACGGTGTTAATGACATCCTAATGTAGCAGAACCAATCAGACTTGAGAAAAATGAAATTGTATTATTTCTTTGTATTAAACTATTCACAATTGATAAAAACGTATCTTGGGAGCAAATTAGTTATTAATATTAAGTTTTCTTTTTGTAAGCAATATCACAATGCCAATTTGTCATACATAGCAATGAAAAATAAAATCACTTTTTTAAAGTATATGTAAAGACGAGAGTACAAAGGTATTATAAAGTGTAGTGTGGCATCCTCCCGCCCGGTGATGCACCCTTGATAAAGCTGGAATCTGTTACATCCCTGTCGTTCTGGTGGTGAATGACCTCAGGTCAAAGTGACCGATTTGTAAACAACAACATATTTCAAATAACAAAAATAATGAGGGCCATATTGAGTTGGAGCCTGATGCCTGAGTGACTAGCGCTCTGGTGCTCGGTGCCACAGGCTTCGGGTTCGAATCCCGGGGTGCCATGGATGTTTGTAGTGGTTTGAAATCCTCTTTAAACCGTGGTTTCGATCCCATATGACTATAAAACGTAGCGCTGACAACCCTACCCTGTAAAAAAGAAAATATATCCTGTCTCGAAATCTGCCAGTAGGCAGATGGCCTTGGCTCTAGGATTCTGGGGCAGCATGGGGCCATTGCGCCAATGAAAAATAAAAAGATATGCAAAGACGATAGGTAAAATATTCGAACCTAATCTTGATGAACTTGCCCATTCCGTATTTAAAAAAACAAACAAATAAAATAGGATTAAGATATGCATTATAACTGGAAAGATATTTTTCAATTATTCAATTACACACACACACAGAAAAAAAAAATGATGGAATGAATAAATATATTTGAATAAGGAAATGTTTTCGAAAAATAAAGCTATTAATGAGTGGAGTTGGCTATTACTAGGTTGGCTTGTAATGGTACGGCTGGAATGAATTACCGCTTTTCTAAAAAGAGTGATAATTCAAAACATTTTCATAGAACATCAAATAAAACTTGGCAATTCCAAAGCATTTATGGTAATCAGAATTAAATGAACGCATTATGTTGAATATTTTACATTATACAAAAATCATGTTATTGGGATGTCATTTTAGCACAAATCCTCAATCATTATAAAAATTTAATAAAAAAGCATTAAAATTTAACCTAATTCAAAAAATAGTTTATGCATAATGATATGAATTTATATCCCATTTTGAGGAAGATCGCGAATGAGTTACATCTTTATAGCAAAAAATTGACAGTTTTCAATGCTATGCTTTTTAAAAAGCTATTGACTAATATAAATTTTATATGTAGTAAGAAAAAAATTAGAAAATGTAACTAAATCTAAATGTAATGTTCTAATTCACAACTTCGACTCAAAAATGTAGTAAGATGGTCTTCAATGAAGCACGTCTGACAACTACATTTCTGTTTTTATTGAGTTGTGCGCAGCGTAACTTCGAAGATGTATCGAAATCACATTTCCGGTTACTGCAAATGCTGTTGTATTGAGCATGAAGTTCATACTTACCTCGAATTCAGTTCACTGATTCGAATCCATTTCAAAACGATTTATAGTTGGTAGCTTTTCTTCATAGCTGTTAGGTTGTTACTCTTCCGATAGCTGCAAGAAACGAGTGCTGGATTGATGGACTGATGTTATTTCAATATTCTGAATTCTTGAAACAGAAGAAAAGCAGTTAAAGTTTTATTAAAAAGTATCTATAAAGATAACTCGGATCATATTTTGGAAAATTTTAGAATACAATAATGTTATTTATACATCTTAAGCATCGTTTTTGGTTCGTCGCTCTACTGTCATTTTTATTTTATTTTTGCTCACTTTGGGCTAATTAGACCGGGATCCACAGTTTAACGCGGATTCCGAATCACTAACAAACATCCATGCCACCGTCAGTATTCGAATCTGAAGCCTATGGTACAAAAGGCCAGAGCGCTAGCTCATTCGCCGTCACGTCACATATTATTTTGAAGAATCATCTTACATCTACTGAATTTTCAAGAGCAATTTAGAGTTTCTTAAGGAGTTTATTTTAGCTCATAAATAAATTGCTTATGGCGACTTCGACTCATAAGAAAACTCAGAGATGAAATTTTAAAAATATGTAATATATTTTATTTTATATGAAATTGTTTCAAAATGATAATAAACCTATATAGTGCTACGAGAAATTAAATATTTCATTGATGATTGCATTTTTATATACTAAATATATGTTATGAGATTTCACAATTCTATGGGAATGGTTCAGAGACTTATAGAATTGGTTTTTTTTCTTCTTTTTCCTCATTGGCTCTACAGCCCCATGGTAGGCCAAGACCCCTCTGCTTACTCGCAGGTTTCGAGACAGATGTTTTCTTTTTTTTTACTGCGTAGGTTTGTCAGCCCTACGTCCAATGCTCTACAGTCATACTAGACCGGGAGCTACGGTGTAACATAGAATTGGTTTAGCGAGCTGAATTTTATTAGAAGCAACAAATATATTGCTTTGGGAAAATGCGGCTAAAATGAGCTGGCCGCATTTTGTCCAATGGTAAGTTATTTGTAGTTGTTGTTTCTAATACTGATTGGTTACTCAGGTCGCTACTCAGTGATAACATCGCAGATAGCTTGCAGTATGATTCAAGTTTGAATCTGCTGGTGGGGTCTGTTTCCGTCATTCCTTTCTGAAACTAGGCGACTGAACGGTGTTCAAGGCAGCATGTGTAAGCGTCTCGCACCGATAAAAGTCTACTTGGTTAGCGTTACTCTCATACGACACGCAAATGCGCCTCACTTACTCCTAAGAGACTGCCTCGTTCATCACTCATCGATGGATTGTTTATGGAAGACATAAGTGCTCATACGTAAATATAAGATAAACCTATATATATGTATATATTTCCTAGTTGATATGGGGCCTGATGGACGAGCGATTAGCTCTAAAGCTCGGTGGCATAATTTAGGGCTTGAGTCCCGGCGGTGCCGATGGATGTTTGTAGTGGTTCGGAATCCACTTTAAACTGTAGATTTTGGTTTAATATGACAGGAGAGCGTAGAGCTGGCAACTCTACCACGTAAAAAGAAAACATCACATGTTTCAGAATCTGCCAGTAGACAGACGGCCTTGGCCCATCATGGAGCTGTTGCATCATTGAAAAGAATTGTTGCAACAAACAGTTTCTTATTTGATATTTTAACGAATAAATATTTTCCTTGCTAATGTAGTAATTTTGAAGCAAATTTTCATGTATTTTTTTTATGGACAATATTACATATATAACAAAGAAACGAGTAATTCTACTTTATTGAATTTCACTTTAATTATTTTATTAGACTTTAAAAGATGGCAAGGGAAATTTTCATAAATTTTAATAATTTTTAAACAATTAAGTAATAAAAGTACAAAATATGGATATTTTTTATTATTTAGAATGATCTATTTTCATCAAGACAAAATAAAAACTCTAATTTCAATTTAATAATTTCATTATACTAAACCCATGAAACTATGTACTAATAGCCAAGGTTAAGTTTAACTATTAGTATTCTTGTATTCGAATATATACTTCAGAAATTTTAAAATATGGCAAAACTTTGAAAAATCTGTACATCATATTAACTTTGAAAGGCATGCTCCCATCTTACTTCTATAAAATGAAACAGTAGCGACTTTCCTGTTATAAAACATTAAAAAAAAAAAATGAAATGTAGAATTCAAATATATTCTACATGAAGTGGTGACAAAATCTGCATATCATATCCATCAAGAAACGGAGGAGGAAAAGATATTCTTAATGATGGCTGAGAGTCTGCAAGTACAGACGATTCGCCTCTGATATTTGTAGAATCTTCTGCGACAGTTATCACAACCTAGCCTAGAATTTCGTCAATAAAAGAGAGAAGGGTGTTACTTCTTTCTTTTTTTCACTGTTTGCAAAAAGACGATAAAAAGTGTGTGTATAACAATAAAAAAG
Organism: Caerostris extrusa; assembly: GCA_021605095.1. Lineage (NCBI taxonomy): Eukaryota > Metazoa > Arthropoda > Arachnida > Araneae > Araneidae > Caerostris > Caerostris extrusa. Next base: position 47,451 of record BPLR01007752.1, read on the forward strand.
AAAGAGTGTAAGAAAGCGAAGAAAGCTAGAAAAACTCACACATCTGTTTAGAGATTAGAGGGAAAGCAGAGATGGTCCGTAATACATACTTATTTTTCTTAGAACCAAATGTGAAAGGGATCTATGCCGCTATGATTGTACGTCTGCAGACTGATCTCTAACTGATGTAATTATAGACTGTGGGTTCGCAACTTGCTTCATTATCAGCCACATTAAAGCTGATACAACTGTAGAATTCAGGGGAAACCAAAATATTGCAAAACGGATATTTCATGGTCAGGTTTTTTTTTTCTTTGCGATATATTACCGTTATATTTTGATTATATTTATTTAGATGAGTAGAATTTACTGCTACTATTCTTATTTAACTTGAAAATTTTTGTAAAAACTTATTGATCAAAATAATAATTGTTAGATAAGTGATAAATATATGTATAAGACTATATTTATCACTAAATATATTTGTATTATTACATTTTCTGTGTAAAAAGTACAGAAAAGGTATAATAACACAAAATGAGAATGAATATGGACTTGTCAGAAAAACAAATAGTTTTATAAATTAGAATTTGCTGTAAATAAATTTACATGTATACCCAATTCATGTGGATAAAATAACATATTTGTGACACATAAAGTCGCGTTTTAAATAGGTGCTTTTCCTTTTAATAACATATGTATCGTGGTAGCCTTATTTTTTCTTATATATATTTTATTACGAATTTGTTATTATTGAATAAATATGCAACGATTCGCCATTTGAATAAGAGGAACGTTGTGATATTCGCATTAATTGCTGTGATTTTTCAAAATGTCTGAAAATATAAAAGCAATGTTACACAATTTATGAAAAATTAAACTAATTTAAGTAGTAGCAAATTTAAGTAATTAAATTAGTAGACAAAAGTTTTATATATTAATAAAATATGTTATCTACATTAAATATTTTTATATATTTATACATAAATATATAAAAATTAATATATATATATATATATAAATATTTTATCCAAATTACATATTTTTAAATATTTAATTTGATATTATTATTATTAATTTAATACTGTAAAATACTAAATAAATTATTTTTTATAAAGTCTCGGTTATTTTATTGAGCCAAAATTGTTAAAAATTATGCTTTGATTTACCTGATATGAATAAAAGTATTAAATATAAGGAAAAAAAAAAGATAAAAGCTGAGAATTATAAAAATAAAAATATTTAAATGCAACAGAAAAATTTAATCAATATGAACGAAGTCCACATTTTTTATAAAAGATCGCCAATTTTATATATTTGCTATTCATATTATTTTAAAAACTTTGTTATATTTCTTTAAATAGAAGAATGAAAGAATGAGTTAACTTATTGACCATAACTACACTCATGTCCATAAATTAAGGATAATTCAGAATCACACAGAAATTGAACTCTAAAATAAAAATTTTACCTGTAGAATTATCACACACATCTTAAAGAAGAATATGCAAATTACAGGAAACCACCAGATGGCGCGGGATAGTACGTCACAATGACGAGTGTAAGAGAGGGGTATATAAGGAATGGTGGCAAAGAAGTAAAATTGTTCACAAGCGCTTTAAAAGCCTTTCAGTGCAATAACCGCATAGTTATGGCACAAAGGAAGCATTTGGATGATTTTTTACGTGGTAGAATTATCGGACGACTGGAATGTGGACGTACCCAGCAGGAAGTATCCGAGGAACTTGGAATCGCCCAGAGTGTCATCTCCAGGCTTTGGCAACGATTCCAAGATGATGGTAATGTGAGTAGATGTTACAGCACAGGTCGCCCCGAGTTACAACGCCGAATAAGGACCGGTATTTAGCAGTTACTGCCAAAAGAATCAGACGGAGCACAGCATCAGACCTGTCTCGTCAGCTCTCTTCAGCTACCGGTATGACAGTATCAAGGCAGACCGTGTACAGACGCTTAGGGCACATTGGTCTATATACTCGTAGGCCTGTCAGATGTGTTCCACTTACCGCAACTCACTGTCACCTGCGATTAACCTGGAGTAGAGAGCATACATTGTGAACACCGCAACAGTGGTCTTGTGTGATGTTTTCCGACTAGTCCAGGTTTAGTTTGCAGTCTGATTCTCGCCGGACTTTCATATGGAGAGCGCCAGGTACCGTTACCACCAAGAGAACACCATTGAATGACATCGTTACGGTGGTGCAGAATGGCTAGTTTGGGGAGGAATTATTCTTGGTTCCAGAACTGACCTGCATGTTCAGAGTGTAACGATGACAGGCCACATCTATCGGGGTGTCATTCTGGAACAACATGTACGTTTGTTTCGGGGCGCCATGGGTGCTGATTTCTGTTTATGGATGACAACGCCCGTCCTCACCGTGCAAACATTGTAGACGAATGCCTTCAATTGGAGGATATCACCCGTATGGATTGGCCAGCATACTCACCGGACTTGAATCCAATAGAGCATGTGTGGGATATGCTTGGCCGACGAATTGCAGCCTCCGTCAACCCCCTCCCATCTGTCAACCGGAACTTCGGAGGGCATTGCTTGATGAGTCGTGTAATATTCCCCAAGATCAGATTGATAATTTGATACTCAGCATGCCTAGGCGTTGTAAGGCCTGTATTGCATCGTCCGAGACATACTCCATATTAACCATCATACTAACCATGTTATACTGTTTTTTGTAAATAGGTTCTTTTTTGAAATTTGCTCCAGGGAGTGAAAATCGCAATTTTTATTAATTATGTCAAACATATAGCATCTTTTTTGCTCTTTACCTTTTGTTTAATAAATAGACTTTACAAATAAGTCAAATTTGTTTTGCTTCTGTCTCTTTCTTTGCCTGAACTTCCTTATCCTTAATTTATGGACATTAGTGTATTTTTTTTTTTTTTTTTTTTTTGTATTTGAATAATAATAATTTAGAATTATAATTAAATTTTATGAAATATATTTGCTAAAATGTATTTTAGGAAAAATTGCTGTGTAATTAAGCAAAGATATTTAAAAAGTTTTATATAAGATCAATTGACTATAATGCATCCATGTTTCTTTTTATTGTTTGATGATTTGATCAAAATTAGAATAATAAATCTATTCATTATGAAATTGTCTACAATAAATTACGTAATAAATTTTGTTTAAGGGGGTTAATAGGAATTCGGCGAATTCATAGGAAATTGAATTTTACTTATTGGGATAAAATAAAATTTCGTATAGTTTAGCGAAATATATCCAACAAAGTATTTTTACATTAAATTCCTCAGATTTCAATTAGATTGTTAAAATTCATATCTTATATACAGCATGTATATAGTAAATTTTAGAATGTGTTTAAAGATAACACACATAATCATTTATCAAAAACTATTTTTGATAATTAAAATCTTGTTTTGTTTCTCACTCTGTTTTAGTATTAAAACACACACACACACATATATATACACACACACACACATATAATATATATACACACACATATATATATATATATATATGTATTTTATGAAATCGAATAATATAAATACGATTCTTTAGTTTTTCTTCGTTATTCTCTAGGTTTTAGATTATTCCTTATTACATTGCGGCGATTTATTTTTAGTATTTGATATTAGTTAACAATATTAATATTAGATTGATTATTTAAAATAAATGTTCTGATTTAAAAATGTGTCAATTTAATTTCTAAGAGAAATATACTGAATCAATTCCTTATTTGTTTAATCCAGCAAAAAAAAAAAATTGATTCACATAAAAGAAATTGCTTCTTTGAGTATAAATGATTATTTGGCTAATAGGTTTAGGTTTTAAAGTAGTAAAAATAATTGCATAGGCATACTATTTCTACATTGAATACATGTTTAATTGAAAATAACTTGCTTTAATTTTAATAGCATCTAGTAATAATGTAAATAAATAAGTAAATTAAATTTAAAAGTATCTAAGAAGCTTTTTCCCAATTCTATGTTTGTCCCCCTAACATTAGTCGCAGGGCTTTTTTTTTTTTTTTATGAAGGTGTAGTTAAAATATGCATCACAGAAAAAGTTCAAAATTTGAAGGAAAAAAAAAAAATCAGTGTTACATGCTATATGACTAGACATTCACACATAAAGGGATCGTCTATAAAATACATTAAGCAAATTACATTATGAATATGAATTTTCATAAATAAGAAAATTTTTTAAACATTGTAATATTCAATTATGATAGCACTAACAAGCACACTCTTGTGATCCTATAAAGGCAATACAAACATTTATTTTCTTTGAATGCGTCAGCAATCTTATTTATACGGATATCCTCAGTCTGTTTAGGATCCATTAACTGTAAAAATATTTCTGCATTTCGCATTTTAGCGATTTTTTTATCAATGAATCTTATTCCGTACTTTGTCAACGTACCCTCGAGTCAGATGCTCAATTGATTGACACCGTCCAGCTTGAAAGAGAAAAGCACTGCTTGAGACTCCTTTGGGCCCTTTAGGAAAACCTTTGGTCTCTTAATGGCACTTGATTACGGCACTATTCCCACCCTTCCCGAAAAGGGAAGGGGGACAAAGAAATACTAATACGTTGCCGAGGTAGAGTGATAGAAGGTGGGCTTCTGCTACAAGCGCTCTGAAGAAACCCACACAAAACAAACGTTTCTTTTTGTATGCACAGATACATGCGGGGATGCGACTGTTAGATAGATATATGTAGAAGAAATGATATGTTCCCAGGCGGAAACTGACTATAGTTAATGGTTGCATTCGCACAAGTCTTTTTCTTCATTTGCGGTAAAGAAATATTGAGCTTGCTTGAAAGAAATGTGCGATGGGATCTTTGAATGTGTTTTGTGTGGTTTATTTCCATTTGTTTCCTGGAGCATTAGTCTTCCGTTCTTTTGCTTGGGAATTATGACACCTATGCAAAAGAACGGTTCTTCTGGAACGGTGTAAACTGTTCGGGAGGTAGTTCTCGGATCATAAATGTGTTTTTGGATCAGCTGCTGAATAAATAGAGGGCGAGAGAGAATTTTTCGCTCGTCATTTATTTCTCGGAATGAAGAGGAAAGGAGGCATTTTTATGCAAATGTAATGAATTTCTATGCGTCAAGCACTTACTCTGTTAGATAGAAATCAGGAATGAGATTTTTTTTTTTTTTTTTTTTTTTTTTTTTTGCACTATGTGATTTTTTTTTTCTGCAGTTTTACAAGAAAGAGTCATTGTGAGTGTCCTAGAGTTTGCAAAAAGGTTTGAAATATTATCATGGAAAAGAAGATTTATTACTACTGTTAGAAGAGTTGAATCAGGAGCATAAGAAATAGTAAATATAGAATGATATTTTTTTGCCATGTGATTTTAAGGAAGTTGACCTTTTTAGATAGACCTTTTTGACGGTAGACAGGTCTTTTAGATAGTTGGAGTTTTACAAGAAAGAGTCAATGTGTGCACCGTTTGCAAAAAGCGTTGAAATATTGCCATGGAAAACTAAAACTTTATCACTATAGTTGCAGAGTTGAATCAGGAACATAAGAAATAGTAAATATAGAATGATTTTTTTACCATATGTTCTTAAAGAAGTTTGCCTTTTTTAGATAACTTCAGTTTTTACAAGAAAGAATCATTGTGACTATCATATAGTTTGCAAAAAGCGTTGAAATATTTTCGCGGAAAAAGAAATATTTATCACTATAGCTACTGAGTTGAATCAGGAGCATATGAAATAGCAAATATAGAATGAGATATATTTTTTTACCATGTGATTTTAAAGAAGTTGACCTTTTAGATAGCTTGCAGTTTTACAAGAAAGAGTCCTTGTGAGTATCGTATAGTTTGCAAAAAGCGTTGAAATAATGTCATGGAAAAGTACAGAATTGAATCAAGAACATAAGAAATAGTAAATATAATTTTTTTCATCTCTTTCTTTATCAGAATATAGCATTCTATCTAATAATTAATAAATATAATGTTTCCATTTTGCATACAATGCAATTAAATATAGGCTGCATTACTTTTTTCTTAAAAATAATGTAGTTAAAAAAAAAAAAATCTTTAAAAAAAAAAATGTTGGACTATTCTTCTGTGAAATTTGAAATATATTTCAGTTTTATTATTATGTTTGCTTATTTAGCCAAATTCAATAGCGGAGCCACTAAAAGACTGAAAGTTTTGAAATAATCATAAGGAGTTCGTTTTTAATCTTTTTATCTTATGTATATTATTTCTAGGTTATAGAACATCCCTGGGAGTTTAAAATGGCTATGTATGGTGTCCAACACCAAGTAAAACTCAATGAGTTTTTTTTTTTTTTCCTAGTTCAGTGAAAGATCAATTATTCAAAGTGAGAGAAAATACCGGCAATATTTTAATGTCAGAGTATCTCCTAGCGAAAACATGATCCAGAACTAATCATTTGGTTTTAAAGATCCATTTCTTTTTTACAAATCATTCCTTTCGACTGGGTTTCAAATCATGCTATCATCAGGAGATACTCTGACATTAAAATATTGCAGGTGTTTTCTTTGAATTCGAGTAATGATCTTTCACTGAAATAAAAAAAACGGGGTTCACTCGGTGCTGGATATCTTTATTAACCATTGTAACTCCCTCAATAAAAAAAAATAGTAATAAAATAAAACCGGCCTGAGGGTCCATGCTAATTGGCCATCTGGCCCCTCTGGCTTTTGGTACCACAGGCATCCGTTCGAATCCCTGCGGTGGTATGGACGTTTTGTTGTTTTGTTAGTAGTTCAGAATCCACATTAAACTGTAGGTTCCAGTGTAAATTGGCCTAAAGTGCGCATAAAAGAATCACTGTAGAGCGATAAACCAATAAAATGAAAATGCACATGTTACGACTTTTTCAAACCCTCCAGTATTTCCAGTGACCATCTTATCTATCGAGAGAAAAAAGAATATCAATTTAAAAATTTAAAGCAGCCATTTGTTATTTGACAGTTAAAACTATTTTTATAACTTAAAATGAAACTGTAATATTTAAATATTTATTGCATAAAAATCAAATGTTTCTCTATTAGGCTCCAGGTGGAGTGTGCAAATCCACAGATTCTAAATTTGAGGTATTTGTTCCAAATTCCCAAAATCCAAAAATCATCCTATATTTCAAATTACCTAGTTTGTCAAATTACCTAGAAGTTTAAATATTTTTTTTTTTTTATGATTATAATATTTTTTGAAAGTAAATATTTTTTTTAACTGTTTTGTAATTGTTTCAATTTGGTCAGCTTAGTGTTCAATATGTACAATTTAAATTTTAAAACCAGAATTTAAAAAAATCTTTACTTTGTATATATATATATTTTTGTTGTTGTTGTTGTTGTTGAAATATGCGTTTAATTTTTTTCATAGATCTTGATAAGTATATGAAACCTATACTTATTTATTATATTTTTCTTCACCTATGTTGTTCTAAAATAAATATATTTTAATAACCTTTTGCATTTTTTTCAAATTTTGTGCACTTCTTTTAGGCATATTAATAAAAATATCTACTGCAAACGCTAACTGGCCTTTTATCTACTTCGAACTAAACCCATTATAAATAATTGTTATATATGGTATTGATGATATGCAGCGTTTAAAAAAGCTGATAATTTTTTTTCCTTTAAATCTTAGAATACATTTCCAACTATATCTTAATTTTTGTTGGTGTTCTTGTAGATGGCAACACAAAGTCCTTCCGGGAGACAATGTTCTTTCTCCTTGGGCTATTTGTGATATGCAATAAAAAAGAAGTGTATTACTTGTTTCTGTGCATATATATTATTTTTCCTAACTTTTAATTTGAAAACTTTAGAATTATGATATTAATATTTTCAATCACATATTTTAACGTATTTATTTAAATTCCAAGGAATTAAGGAGAATTTTAGGAAAAGTAATACTTATTTAATTAATCATATGACTGATTTTGAGAAGTCATTTTAAATTAAAATGGTATTTTTGCGTTATAGTTTGGTAAATATGTGGTTGATTTTTCTTTTTGTAAATATCAGGCGTATGGAACTATATTTTGATTTTACATTTTCAACTATATTTTGATTTTTGTTTTGTTTTTTGTGGATTGCAAATCAGTCCTTCCGGAAGACAATGCCTTCATTCCTTGTATGGCCCAAAATTTGGCTATTTGTGGCATGCAATGATAAGAAGTGGATTACATGTTTCTGTTGATAAATAATATTTTTTTTTCTAACTTTGATTTGAAACTTTGGAATGCTTATTAAATTGCGATATTAATATTTTCTATCACATTTTTAATGTGATTATTTTGAATTTCAATGAATTAAGGAGAATTTTTAGGATATTATTTAAAGTGTGTTATTATAAGTGATATTATTTAATTAAAAATATAATTGATTTTGAGAAATTATTTTAAATTAAAATTATATTTTTGCGTCCTAGTTTTGTAAATATATATATATGTTTGTTTGTTTTTTGTAAATCTCAGGCTTATGGAATATATTTTCAACTATATTTTGATTTTTTTGTTGATGTTAACAATGCCAATGATGATGATCTTTTTTTAACTCAATTGGATTGCATCTCAATGTCCTCTTTGTAACACTCTTTTTGTTGAGCTGTTTGTGGTATACAGTTTAAAAAAGTGAATTGCATGATTCTTTTGATAAATATATTTAATTAGAAAACTGTTAAATTTAATTCTGTTTATTTTTATTTTAATTCTGTTTATCAAACTGTGATAAAATTTAATGTTTACAATTACATTTTAAAAGTGGTTATTTGAATTGCATTGAATGAAGATAATTAAGAATAATATTAACAATTATTTATAATTATTAGTAATAATTTTAGCAAAACACATATTTATTTATTTAATTGATTAAAACTGGTTTAAAACTTTTTAATAAGCAATATAATACATAACTTTTCCTTTAAACAGATGGAAAATACTTTCATGCAATAAATAAGTTCAAGTAATAATTATTTTTTTCTTCTTTACGCTATTTTTTAACTATTAATATATGTTATAAAATTATAACTATCAATATGAACTCTTTGTTTAAATATTTATTCAATCTAAGCATCTTTATTAGCTTCTTCAGAACGTAAGTACGTAGAGCCCATTTATGAACACTTAGTTTTATTTTTTTTTTTCTAATTTTATTTCTAACAGAAAAAAAAAATATAGGAAGACTATTTACTTCAAAATCAACAATGAAAATCAAGAATTAATTATTTAACATCATCGATAATATTTTATTCTGCTTAATAGCAATACTTTGAAAATATTGCAACAATTAGATGATGTCTTCTTCATTGGCGTAACAACCCCATGGTGGGCCAAGGCCGTCTGCCAGCTGGCAGATTTCAAAACAGGAGATGTTTTCTTTTTAAGGGATAGCGTTATCACACTACGCTCTACAGTCATATTAGACAGGGACCTATGGTTTAAAGTGGATTTTGAATCACTGCAAACATCCATGACTCCAAAGGGACTCTGAACCCTGTGGCATCGAGCGCCAGAGCATTAATCACTCGGCCATCAGACGCCTGATGATTTACATTATTATCTTAAAAGTTTTAGTCCAAAAGTCTTTAAATTCTCATAAAAAATTGCCTAACACAAACAAGCTACATTTTTTAAAAATATAAAACATTAGTGTACTCTGAATTCAGGAAATTCTTTCATAACCTAATTTACCATTAATACTCAATGTTTGTGAAAGTAAGCATTATTATTATTATTATTATTATTATTATTTTCATTTTCATACTTGTTGGTCTAATTTTTGTTTGCTTTTTTTTGAATTGCTGTTCATATAAAATGATTATAAGTAGTCAAACAAGCAAATAAATAAATAAATATTTTTAAATCATTTTATTTTATTATTTTATTTTTTAATCCATCCATTTTATTTTATTATTTTATATTTTTAATCCATCCATTTTATTTTATTATTTTATATTTTTTAATCCATCCATTTTATTTTATTATTTTATATTTTTTAATCCATCCATTTTATTTTATTATTTTATATTTTTTAATCCATCCATTTTATTTTATATTTTTTAATCCATCCATTTTATATTTTTTTTTAATCCATTTTTTTTTTTTTATATTTACCCCTTCCATTAAATTTTTTAAATCCATTATTTTAATACATCCATTTTATTTTAATTTTTATTTTTTAATCCATTTTTTTTTAATTGTCCCATTTTAAATCCATTTTTTTCCATCTCCTGAAGAGGTTGCATTTGGTACCGTAGGCTTCAGGTTCGAATGCTGGCGGTGGCATGGATGTTTGTGAATGGTTCGGAATCCACATTAAACTGTAAGTCCCAGTCCAATTAGTCTAAAGTGTGCACAAAATGACCGTAGAGCGACAAACCAAACCAAATCCTGAAGAGATTAAATTTTTAACAGTAGATTTTTCTTTCAAAAGTTATCAGTGATTTCATTTGTTAATTCAAACTTGCCAAATTTTATTTTGTTAAAATTTACTAAAACATTCCTTTGCTAATACTATTTTCAACAAACTCATTAATTATTAGAAAATTAGAAAAAAACTATTCGTTTTTTTTTTTTATATAAAATATAATTGCTACAATAAATTCATGCCATTTCTAAAATAAGTAAGTAAATTTCTAATTCACTCTCTTTTTTCATTTATAACTATTAAAAGAATATAACCTCAGATTCAAACAATGTCATTCTAGTATAAATAATATCATGGAAATTGTAAAAATTTTAATTGTGGAATTTTTTGTGTGAATTCTGTAATGTTTTTTTTAACTGAAAGTTAAAAGGTGGAATAGCTTGATTCTTCAAATAAACTGTTTATAAAAGTTTTATTTTTGATGACTTAAACAAATTTTTTATTCATTTTAATTTTTACGTTATGTTGTTGAAATTTTGTTCAACTTATATGAAGTGAAAAAAATTATTTTCAAAAATATATAGGAATAGCTTATTTATTAATTGAAAATATTTTGTTCAGAATTAATAGTTTTAAAACGGAAATTTTGTTAACTACATGTTACCTCAACGTTAACTAATATTTGACTTTTTTTTTATGTTCTGATTTATAATAATATAAACTAACTAGTTTTTCATATAAATAATACTAATTAAATAATATTTTACGAACTTGAAACTTCAGATTTTTCGTATCCATGTACTTAGATTTCAGATTTTCAATTTTTCAGATTTTTTTGTTATATTCAGATTTCATATTTTTTGTTCAGATTTTCATTCAGATTTTTCAGATTTTGTGTTTATATTTTGGGGGAAAATTATAAAAAATAGATTTTAAAATGTCTTTCTAGCAGTTTCTTTCCAAATTCTTATTTTTATGTATTTATATTTTGATTACGCCGCTAAATATCCTGGTATATCCTTGCAGTGCTCCTGTGCTAGACCTGCTCAAACGGCATTAGCTAGACTAAGGACTGGCCACACTAAGAGTTTGACCTTCAATGGAGACGAGAAGACATATACCCTTTGTCATTGTTCGGCCATCGCGTCTCCCTCTCATCTCATCGATTGTATTGGTGCCTCTGTGAGGCAACTGTTGAATGAGGGGGAGGACAGTTTACGATCTATTGATGCAGCATGATCTACTGGACTTGGTTTAGGATTCTAAATCAAGGGGATAAGCAACAACAACAACAATATTTTGATAATATAATATGTATAATGATGAATTTTGATTTTAATATAGTGAAATAAAAAAGTTTAGATACTGTTGATAAATGATAGTTTAACACCAAACTTATTTAAATATTACTAATGAAAATAAGCTTTTATCCTCTAACGAAGATTGCATTGAAATAATCATGCTTTATATTCTAGTGACTTGTATATAAAAATTGTTTTTAATAAATCTTTGATTAACCAAAAAGTATACTGCATTCTTTAGGTTGCAAGATATTAAAATTGCATACCATTGTATAAAATTGTATATACCATGCTAGGAATTTAACTATAAAAGACGATAACCTGAGAGAAATGTATAATGTGAGCAATCTGAAAGAAATCTGTTTATATGTGATATTGGAATCAGAACTTTCCTCACACAGAGAAATGAATATTTCATTAAAAAAATAGTCTCACTTCTAGTATACCAAGTGCAGATTTTTACCTTTTAACTTCTGGCATTATGAACAGTAATCATAGTATGATACTGTATGGTTTAATTTTTCTTTACTCATTTGTAGTAAAAACAAAATAAATCCAGTTAGAGGTAAAAAAATTATGAATAATAAAGAATTTCAAAAAATGTTTTGTATACTATTGGTTCGTTTGTAATATCTTTTCATGTTATTTACAACAAATTTACATAACCCATTTTACCTTAGTTTTTTAAACTCATTTTACCCCATTTATTTTATTTGTTGAAACTAATAAAAACAAAGTCTGAATAATATATGAAACTTTTTTTTTTTAAACTCGTTTCGAATAAAAGTACCTTCATAGAGAATCGTTTAAAATATTTTAATTCAATTATAACTGATATATGAAATTGGATATAATATCCTTTATAAAGCAAGATAGTCTTGAGGTTATTTTATCTTTGTTATTCTAGCATACCAAATGCAGCTTTTAACTTTTAACTTCTGGCATTATAAACAATAATCATAGTATGATACTGTATGGTTTTAATTTTTCTGTACTCACCTGTAGTAAAACAAAATAAATTCAGCTATAGGTAAAAGTTTTGAATAATAAAGAATTAAAAATATATTTTGTATACTACTAGTTCATTTCTAAGATCTTTTCATGTTATTTTACAACAAATTTACATAACCCATTTTACATTAGTTTTCTAACCATTTTACCTTAGTTTATTTAACCCATTTTACCCCATTTATTTTATTTTGACACTAATATAAAAAAAAGTCTGAATAATATATGAACTTTTTTCCTTTTTTAAACTAGTTTCGAATATATATACCCTTAGAGAATCCTTTAAAATATTTTAATTCAATTAATACTAATATATGCATTGATATAATGAGTATCTCATCTTATAAAGCAAGGTAAACTTGATATTTTCTTTTCTGTTTATTTTTTAAACATCAGTTGCATCCTCTTGAGTCATCAGTTGGAAAGTTTGTGAAATAACACAATAATTAAATTTTTATGTATTATTTGCATGAGAAATATATAATGTCTTGACCATTGGCCATTTCTATCCTATATCATATGAATTATAGATATAAATATTGTTATATTATCTTAATTTTATTAATAAATTATACGTATAAACGTTTACCTATGCAAAAATATGGATGTGTTTAAAACATATGCATATATTTAAAACATATGCAAATACATTTGTATATGTTTTTAAAATAAATGCAAAAACATGGAAATACATAGGCATATGTTTAAAATATATGCAACAAACATATATAAACATATGCAAATGCATATATGTATAAAATATAGGCAAAGGCCCTCTTTCGTGTTTTATTGGAAAGTGCACCAGGAAGTTATTGAAAGTTCTGAAGATTTGAGTTAAAAAGTTTTAAAGAAAATGTCATACTTTTTCCAGAAGTTCCGTTAATATAATATGCATCCAGTTGATAAACGAATGACTCATTAATTTAATTAATTTGAAAATTATATTCATTTAATTAATTGTTTAGCTATTAGCACAAGTAATTAAAAAATTATATGTGCTATTTCAATCGTTTTGTGTTCGTTTCATATATTTGCTCTTGGAAGCATTATCAAAATAACTACATTTCTTTTTTGCTGTGTAATATGAAATGTTAATTATGCTAGAAATGGAAATTCAATGCAAGTCCTGAAACAGTAAGATCCATTTTTTGACACTTATCAAACTAATAGAGCTAAGTTGAACATAAGATTTTATTTTTTTTACAAATGCACACAGATACATGAGTTCATGCTTGATTTTATAATGCAGAATGAGAATATGTACATCTACTATGAAAACATGATGAAAGGACTTTCACTCGCGCTGAATCACTGTACTGTACACTTTTATGCACTTCATAAAGTGCTAACATATTTACAAATTTAAAAATACATTCTTAACACATTTCATACAGATTCACACATTCTAAACTATTTATAAACTCTATAGCTTTGTTTTTTTGTTGGATAAATTCCTTTACTTTATTCTTTTCTTGCACAAAACAATTCTGAAGTTGAAAGCCGTGAGATTTCTCATTCAAATAAGATGAAATTTATTTGTTATATAATACTAATTTCACTATTATTCAATAATTTATTTTTTTAAATGTTTTTTGATGTTGTTGTTGTTGCTTAGGAACTGTATGATTCAATTGCTGATTGAATTTTTGTAATAATTTAGTGTTATTTCTGTAGAAACTGTTGGATATTTTTTGTTTCCATCATTTAATGGTTTGTATCTGTACAATTTAAATTTGTGATTGATTATTATTATTATTATTATTAAGATTTTTATGTATAAATTATTGTGAACATGATGAAAAATATTATAGAATCTACTACATAATTCTTACGCCAGTTAAAAATTCAGTTCTTAGTTGATGAATCAAATGTAATTAATGCCATTTAAGCTTAGGTTTTAATAACTAAGTAGATTCAGAAATAATATTCTACGTGTGATAATAATAATGGCTTTTATATCAATCAATTGCTAGTTTGCCCTACTATGA
>BPLR01007754.1:0-47241 GCA_021605095.1 Caerostris extrusa
TATTGCTCATTTGAAGGCGAAAATTTATTTCAACTTAACTTGAACTTCCGCTTCATGATCTTATTCCCTAATCATTTAATGGAATTGGTGACGAAGGTTCAAACAATCTTGTGGTATTTGTGCCAGTCATTATTTCCATTACTGGAAATTAATACTTTAAGTGGCTGGAAGGGCGTTTTACTTTCATATTTGGAATGCATGGCTTATGAAGTTTTTACATCCCATATAGCACACAAATGCTCAATAATTAGTCTTGAAATTAAAAATTATCCTCTGATTTTCAACGAATTAGCGAAATACTACCCTATTTTGTTGATTTCTCATAAAAATATGGGTATTGTTTTGTGGAGAGTATGACAACGACGTCCTATACCATTTTCAATGTTTCTTATTGGTTTGTTATTTTTTAAATTTCTATCACGAGATAAAATTTGTAAAATTACTTAATCAAATACACTCAAGTCCATAAATTAAGGATAATGACGTTCGAACAAAAAGAAAGAGACAAGAAGCAAAACAAATTTGACTTATTTGTAAAGTCTATTTATTAAACAAAAAGATAAAGAGCAAAAGATGCTATATGTTTGACATAATTAATAAAATTGTGATTTTTTTACACCCTGGAGAAAATTTCAAAAAGAACCTATTTCTTACAAAAACAGTATAACATGGTGCTGCAGGATGGTTAATATGGAGTATGTCTCCTGACAACGTAATACAGGCCTTACAACGCCTAGGCATGCTGGAGACAAGTATTATCAATCTGATCTTTGGTGAATATTACACCACCATCAAGCAATGCCCTCCAAGAAGTTCCGATTGACAGGTGGAGAGGGTTGAGGGGGCTGCAATTCCGTCGGCCGCTAGTTCCGGGGCCAGGTTACGCTCTATTGGATTCAAGTCCGGTGAGTATGCTGGGCTTTCATTCCAAACGGGTGATATCCTCCAATTGAAGGCATTCGTCTACAATGTTTGCACGGGTGAGGACGGGCGTTGTCATCCATAAACTGAAATTCAGCACCCATGGCGCCCCGAAACAAACGTACATGTTGTTCCAGAATGACATCCCGATAGATGTGGCCTGTCATCGTTACACTTTGAACATGCAGGTCAGTTCTGGAACCAAGAATAATTCCTCCCCAAACGAGCCATCCTGCACCACCGTAACGGTGTCCTTCAATGGTGTTCTCTTGGTGGTACGGGTACCTGGCCTCTCCATATGGAAGTCCGGCGAGAATCAGACTGCAAACTAAACCTGAAGCTCGTCGGAAACATCACACAAGACCACTGTGGCGGTGTGTCCACATGCATGCTCTCTACTCCCAGGTTAATCACGCAGGCGACAGAGAGTTGCGGTAAGCGGAACACATCTGACAGGCCTACGAGCATATAGACCAATGTGCCTAAGCGTCTGTACACGGTCTGCCTTGAAACTGTCGTAACGGTAGCTGAAGAGCTGACGAGACAGGTCTGATGCTGATAACTCCGTCTGTTTCTTTTGGCAGTAACTGCTGAATACCGGTCCCTCATTCTAAGTTGTAACTTGGGTACGACCTGTGCTGTAACATCTACTCACATTACCATCATCTTGGAATCGTTACCAAAGCCTGGAGATGACACTCTGGGCGATTCCAAGTTCCTGGGATACTTGCAGCTGGGTACGTCCACATTCCAGTCGTCCGATAATTCTACCACGTAAAAAAAATCATCCAAATGCTTCCTTTGTGTCATAACTATGAGGTTATTGCATCGAAAGGCTCTTAAAGCCCTTGTGAACAATTTTACTTCTTTGCCACCATTCCTTATATACCCCCTCTTACACTCTCGTCATTGTGACGTACTATCCGCCATCTGGTGGTTTCCTGTAATTTGCATATTCTTCTTCTAGATGTGTGTGTTAATTCTACAGGTGAAATTTTATTTTAGATTTCAATTTCTGTGGATTCTGAATTATCCTTAATTTATGGACATGAGTGTAATATAATGTTTTAAAATTCCTTTCACAAGATTTTTTCTTGTTTACATTTTCTTTTCTTTTATTTAATGTTTTTTTCTGTTTTGAAATAATAGTTGCGAATTAATTTTGAACAAGTAGGAAATTGAAGTATTTAAATAAGTCATTCATCAATTAGACGCCAAATAGAAAATGGCAGTTGCTGCACTATTATATTTACGTTTCTAAAATTACGCAAAGCATGTAGTTAAAAGAAAACCTAAACCCTAATAATTGAGTAATTATTAAATAATTTTATGGGTAACCTGCAAATTAACGCTACCGATTATATTTTTGTTATCATATTTTAAATTTTATTTGTTTTATAATTTTCTGGGAATCGTTAAAGAGTCTGAGAGATCTCTTTATGATAAGGAAGATAGAATAATATGTAAGGAAGATAGAATATAACATTAGGACGGTTGAAAAAATAGTTCCCAATTTAAAACCGTTTTACGTTTTATGTTACAAGTATACAATTTATTAGAGCAGAGTCTGAAATAATTAAGCTCAAAGCTTCAAAGCTCAAAATTCAAAATTTGTCTATCCAAGAAAAGTCAATCATTGATAGATCTCGATT
This sequence comes from Caerostris extrusa, assembly GCA_021605095.1. Lineage (NCBI taxonomy): Eukaryota > Metazoa > Arthropoda > Arachnida > Araneae > Araneidae > Caerostris > Caerostris extrusa. The sequence goes on from BPLR01007754.1 coordinate 2,574, forward strand.
TGAGCTTTAAAAATAACTTTGGATGAAATGATATGAAATTTATCAAATCAAGCTCTATTAACATAAACAAAAAGTGATAAAGTGCATACATAGATGCGCTAAAAATGAGCAACATTTTCTCCCTCCCACTTTTGCGAAAAATATTGTCGAACTTTCTGTCATTTAAAAGTTTCATTAAAAATATTAAGGGAATTATAGAATTTGAAATAGATTTTTACAGATAAGTTATTGCTAAAAAGATTTCCAACTGGCACTAAAATCTCACTTTGTAGTATATCAACCAATCGGAAGCTAGAGTGGAAAAAATCAAGTTTGCTATTTTTTGATGTAAAGTTTGGGCAGAAACCCAATGTCAGTGGTATATGCTGCTGCCGAAGTTAAGAACTCCGTGGATTCTGCCCTTAAGGCTATAAAGAGTTCGTATTTTTTATCATAGCATATTTGATAAAATATTTTTGGTTGAATTTTCGATCTCAAGGGCACAAAATATTTTATTCTGAAGTTGTAACCGCTTTGAAAGCAAAGCGTTTTGTGTAGGAATAAATCAAGATAGCCCATTTTTATTTCGTACATGACTGTATGCTGGACGCCGTAGATCAATTTTCTGCCTGTGTGCGGTCCATTCAAATCCAAAATAATTCCCTGCAGGAATTTAAGTAGTTTTCTGTATTCCGTGTAAGATACTGATTTCTGAGATTTGGATACTTTTTATATTTTACTTCTAATATATAAAATTGATTAAGCAGAATTATACTAAAAAGCGAACATTGAAAATGGACCATAATGAGAAATAAAATTGATTTACAATCAAATACTTGTGACAGACTTCATGTCTAAGAGACATCAAGATATTATATTATCTACAAATCAATTTTGCACAAAAGGAAATTGTAGTATTTGAACAGATCATTAATCAAATATTAAAATGAAAATGTCAGTTATTGTAATAATAAATATGTTTCTAAAATTACGCAAAGCATTTATTTAAAAAGAAAATTTAAACAAAATAATTGAGTATTTATTAAAAAGATTTGATAGGTAACACGTATATCGGTCGAGCTGATTATATTTTAAGCTTAGAAGAATTTATTTTATAATTTTCTGGAATAGTTTGGGAAATCTCTTCATGATAAACTTAATTTTTTCATATTTTATTTTTCCAAAATTAAGTAAGGGAGATAGAAGAATAACATTTTGGATTGTTGAAAAAATACTTCAAAATTTAAACCGTTTTCGTTATAGTTATATAATTTATTAAAGTACAATCCGAAATAATTAAGCTCAAAACTCACAAAAAAACTCAAAATAAAGTTGTCAATCCGTGTTGAGCTTTGAAAATTACTTTGAATGAAATTTATTTTGTTGATATTATATTTGATCATTATCCGATTATATTTGTTGTTATTATATTTTAAGCTTAGGAGAATTTATTTTATAATTTTCTGGAATAGTTAAGGAGTCTAAGAGATCTCTTAACGATAAATTTTTTTTTTTTTTACATATTATTATTTATTTTTTTTTGTCCATTTTCACAAAATTATGCAAGGGAGATACAGGAACTGTTGAAAAAATACTTCAAAATTTAAAACAGTTTTTAAGTTACAGTTATATAATTTATTATAGAAACTGAAATAATTAATCTCAAAGCTCACAAAAACCCGCTCAAAATTATATCACCCTATTCATGAATAGTCAATAATTGACAGATCTCGTGTTGATCTTTGAAAGTTACTTTGGATGAAATTTACCAATTGTTACTCTATTAATATAAACAATAAGTGACTACGTGTGCACATAGATGCGCACAAAATGTGCAAAATTTTCCCGCCCCAAGTTTTGCAACAAAATATTGTCGAACTTGCTACTTGCGGCCATTTAAAAAGCTACATTAAAAAATATTAAAGACCGAAGGTGGAAAAAGCGGTTTTGCAGATAAGAAGATGTCCAACTGACACTAAAATCTCACTTTGTAGTACATCAACCAATCAGAAGCTTGAGTGGGAAAAACAAGTTTGCTATTGGTTGATGTAAGGTTTGGGTGAAACCCACCGTCAGTATAAGCTGCTGCCGGAGTTAAGAACTCTGCAGTTAAGGCTATAAAGAGTTGGGAGTTTTTTTATCATAGCATATTTGATAATATTTTTTTTTTACTGAGTTTTTTTAATCTCAAGGGTACAAAATATTTTATTCTGAGGTTGTAACCACTTTGAAAGCAAAGCGTTTGTGTAGGAATAAATCAAGATAGCCCATTTTTTTATTTCGAACGTGACTGCTTGCAGGACGCCGTAGATCAATTTTCTGCGTGTTTGCGGGCCATTCAGATTGAAAATAATTTTCTGCAGGAATTTAAGTAGTTTTCTGTATTCTGCGGAAGATACTGATTTCTGAGATTTGAATACTTTTAAATTTTACTTCGAACGTATATAATTGAATTAATGCAGAATTATAATGTAAAAACGAACATTGGAAATGAACTATAATGGAGAAATAAAATTGATTTGCAATCAAATATCTGAGACAGACTTCAAGTCTAAGAGATTTCAGATATCTACAAATCAATTTTGCACAAATAGGAAATTTAAGTATTTAAAGAGATCATTAATGAAATATCAAATTGAAAATGTCAGTTGTTGTAATAGACATGTTTCTAAAATTACGCTAAACATTTATTTAAAAGAAAACTTAAACAAACTAATTGAGTAATTATTAAATATTTTATAGGTAACACGTATATCGGTCCAGCCGATTATATTTTAAGCTTAGAAGCATTAATTTTTATAATTTTCTTGGCGTAATTGTTTTATTTTTTATTTTCCAAAAATTATGTAAGGGAGATAGAATAACATTTGGACTGTTGAAAATATACTCAAAATTGAAACTGTTTTATGTTACAATTTTTCCAGTTATTAGATTAGAGTCTGAAATAGCTAAGATTGAAGATCACAATTTAGCCACAAAAAAGTCAGTTACAAAAAAAACAAAATCAGTCACAAAAAAAACTCAAAATTTGACTAACCATAAATTGTCAAAAATTGACAGATCTCGAGTAGAGCTTTGAAAATTACTTTGGATGAAATGGAATGAAATGAGATGAAATTTATTAACATAAACAAGAAGTGATGACATGCATACATAGATTCCCACGAAATATGCAAAAATTTCCCCTCCCACTTTTGCAAATATGTGCAAAATTTTCCCCACCCAAATATTATCGAACTTGCTATCATTTAAAAAGTTTCATTAAAAAATATCAAAAATCGAAATTTTAAAAAGTGGTTTGCGGATAAGTTATTGCTAAGAAGATTTCCAACTGACACTAAAATCTCACTTTGTAGTACATCAACCAATCGGAAGCTTGAGTGGCAAAAAATCAAGTTTGCTATTGGTTCATTCTACGATGTATAAGGTTTGGGTAGAAACCCACCGACAGTATAAGCTGCTGCCAGAGTTAAGAACTCTCTGGATTTTGCCCTTAAGGCTATAAAAAGTTGGGAGGTTTTTTTTTTATCATAGCATATTTGATAAGATGTTTTTTTTTTTTTTTTTTTTTGCTGAGTTTTCAATCTCAAGTGCACAAAAATATTTTATTCTGAAGTTGTAACCGCTTTGAAAGCAAAGCGTTTGTGTAGGAATAAATCAAGACAGCCCATTTTTATTTCGAACGTGACTGTGGGCCGGATACCGTAGATCAATTTTCTGCGTGTTTGCGGGCCATTCAAATCTAAAATAATTCACTGCAGGAATTTTTCTGTATTCTGCGGAAGATACTGATTTCTGAGATTTGGTTAACTTTTAGGTTTTACTTCGAATGTATAAAATTGAATTAAGGTAGAATTATATTAAAAAGGGAGCATTTGGAAATGAACCATAATGAAAAAATAGAATTGATTTATAGCCAAATACTTGCGACAGACATTTATTCTTAATTAAAAATTTTCTCTTAATTAAACCGGGGCTTATTTATGAACTATCAAAGATACTAATTTATTTAAAATTTAATTCGCAATTTGAAAAATTTTATAAAAGGAAAGTAGCAAAAAAAAAAAAAAAAGGAAAGTTACTTTACAAACATAATTAATAAATTTACTAACATAATTAAATTTATTAATTATCTTTTATACTTTCCTTTTTTTTCTTTATAAACTTTTTCAAAATGTGAATACATACTATACATTTTATACAAGATAACATACAAATTTTATACTATACATTTAAAAGGAGAAATGTATAGTATTTTCTGAAGTAATTAAATTTGAAATAACAGCTGGGAAACTTTTCATGTTTCATAAATTGGATTTTTATTAAATTCGATGCATTATGTATTTTATAATGTTGTATTACGAAGTTTATAGCATTAAACATTCTTCGGATTTTGCACCAGGAAAATCAACCGTAGAGAAGTGGTTTGTTAAATTTAAACGAGTCGAAATGAGCAACGAGGACAATGCACGCAGTGGACGCCCCAAAGAAGCTGTTACTGACGAAAACATAAAATAAGTACACAAAATAATTTCTGATAACCGTAAAGTGAAGTTGATTGAGATAGCTAAGACCCTAAAGATATCAATGGAACGTGTTGGACATATCGTGAATGAATATTTGGATATGTGAAAGCTCTGTTCAAAGTGGGTGCCGCGCGAGCTCACAATCGAGCCAAAACAACAACGAATTGATTATTCTAAGGAGTGTTTGGAGCTGTTCAATCGTAATAAATCCGAATTTTTACGTCGATATGTGACAATGGATGAAACATGGATCCATCATTTCACACTAAAAATGCTATAACTTCACTAAAAATACTATAACTTCACTAAAAATGCTATAACTCACTTACTAATAGCGCAACAGCTGTCGAATTTATACACGTGTCTTTTGAAGATTAGGGCTAACTAAAAATCATATAAATTTAATACTAGTAGTGCCATTTATGTGTCAGCCTACGAACCTTTCAGCCCACCTATGAACCTTTCAATATAAGTTTTTAAATTTGTGTTCTGTAGTCTGTAGGAAGAATATGAATCTTCAGATGCCATATTGAAAATAGTACTGGTACCAGGAATCAATATGAACCCAATGATGTGTTCTCCCATTTTAAAAAGATCGACATCTGTACAGATACATAAATGCGGCCGTATTGCTAAGAAAAATGTTGTTCATAAAAAATAACATTCTTTTCCATGAATCAGGATTAGAAATAACGAGAAAGTATGGTATTTTTTTCTATATATTTTCTTTAAATTGGACACTAAAACTTGTCACAGATTGAAATACATGCTCTGTAAAGTAACTAATACCTTTCATTAAAGAATTGCTTTTTCAGAAAAAAAAAGTAAATTGAAAATACTTTCTTGAAAGAAGTGAAGTCTTTCATTGATGTCTTTTGTCATCTTTCAAAAGACACTTCATTTTAAATCTACAAGTTTGAAATAAAGAATATATAAAGAAAAAAAAATCGCACATATGATAACAAAAAAAAGTATCAAATCACAAATATATTTTCTTTCTTTTGTTAACTTGCATATTTCCTGAGAAAAAAAGCAATATATCTTACTTCTCGCATTTCCTTTTGCAATTTCGTTGGGCTTTTTTTCCCTTTTTTTTTCCCTGAATGATAGGAAAGTTGTAATATCTCTGTCACTTCCATTTGATTGCATAGAGTGATGAGAAAGAAAACGATTAAGCGAAACTATTCTGGCAAAAAATCAGGATATTTTAGGCTTGATTAGCTGTTAAAGTTTTCTTCGAGGGATGATTTTTTTCATTGAAATATAGATAGCAAATAATATTCCGGTACTTGAAATATCTACTTTTATTTTTAGTTAGGGAGAAAAAAAATTGTAGAAGCGCAAAATTTTTCAGTTGGAAAAGATTTAGTTTCAAATAAAGTTGAAGAAATGTTTTTGGGGATGATCCTGCCAGCACAAAATTTTATATTTGGTTTGTTATTTATATAAACAAATAAATACATTGATTCTTGCTTTTTATACTCTCTATTAGAAAATAACTATTTTTAATTAATATGAGATATTTTATTTCGATATGTTTGATCATGTTCATGATTTCGATTTATTTAGTAATGTCGATTTCGAGTTCTTTAGTTATGTTCATGTAATGTATACCACAAATAAAAGAATTTATTATATTGCTTTCCAAAACACTTTGAGGAGTAATTACCCCGCAGATATGTGTGATATGAGAAAAACCCCAAAACTCTCATAAAATGCGAAGTGCTCACTCACAAATCTCTAATTCAAATTGTAACACTAAAGTAATCTGCCCAGCTAATTATCAAAAAGGCCCATGTTTGAATCCCTTGGTGGCGTCCGTTACTATGAATTATTATTATGAAAAGTGTATAAAGCCGCATTCACACTAACGAGTCGAGAGGGAAGGTGGGGAAGCGTCAACCAATCAATTATTGTATAAAAATTTATTTTTTTCAATATATACATATTTTTACTCCTTTCCACTTCTTCAAAGGCACAAAATTATTATGATGAACCAAGGATGTTACGTTCAGAGAAATATACATAACACTGAATAAATGTATATGATAATTTATTATGCTAATTATATTTAAAAATACAACAAATTTTAATTTTCATTAATATCTGATTGGAATTTAAATAATTGGTTGATAGCATTTAAAAACTAGAATAAAATAAAGAAATTTTTTTTTAGTCTTTATGAACGGTTTTTTATTTCGAGACAGGAGATGTTTTCTCTTTACGTGTTAGGATTATCAGTTCAATATGATGCCCAACAGTCATTTTAGCCCGCAACTTACGATGTAAAGTGAATTACGAATCGCTAAATTCATCCATGTCACCACCGGGACTCGAACCTGAAACCTGTGCCGCCGAGTGACAAGTAACGAAACAGAATAACGATGGTCGAGTATAACAATTTTTGTTATTAAAATTATTATTACTAAATCTTTATAAAATAATTGTTTTTTTAAATCTTATGATCTAAATCCACAGTTACAACAGTTTAACAACAAAGCAAACATTTAAATATATTCGAAAATTTAAAGTAATGTAATTATTTTGATGCAAAACGTCCATCACTACAATACCAATAATATTTTAAAAGTAAAAGCATTTTTAATGGAAAAAAAAAAAAAAGCTAAACTATTAGACGTAGCTAAATAAAAAGACATAAAAATAGCTAAACTATAGCTAACCCTTTGAATAATCACATATTTTCATTGACGAAACAGCCTTGTAGTGAGCCAAGGCCATCTGTCTACTGGCAAATTTCGAGACAGGAGATGTTTTCTTTTTAAAGTGTTGGGTTGTCAGCCTTGCATTCAACGCTCTACAGTCATATTAGCCAGGGACTTACGATTTAAAGTGAATTCCCAATCACTATAATCATCCATGGCACCACCGGGACTCGAGCCTGAAACCTGAACACCAAGCGCCAGTCACTCAAACATCAGTCCGTTATGAAGAATTATTAAATTTCAATAAGATAGTTGTTGGTATGTGTTTTCAATTCTTATGATCTAAATTCGTAGATACAGTGATTTAACAGCACAGAAAATATTAAAATATTAAGTAATTAAAGTAATTTAAAGTAATTATTTTGATGCAAAATATTCACTAAAAATACACTACCGGTAGTAATACACTACCATTAGTATTTTCTGAAGTAAAACAATTTTAAGGAAAAAAAAAACCTAAATTACGCCATTAAGCTAAATAAGAAGGCATGTAAATCTATGCCGTTGAATAATTGCATATCATTATAGTTAAGGTGACAACAGAATAGCTGCACATAAGACTATGTCCAAAACTAAAAGTTTTAAAAACAAAAAAAGAAATCTTTTGAGTACAAAACTATTTATTTATCTCATTATTAGCTAAAAACTTGTAATTTACTTAAGAAAGTAATACTGATTATGTTTAAAAATATAATGCAACTTAATATTTTATTAATTTTTGTTATGTAAGTAATTGGTTGTTTTAAGAACTAAAATTTTTATTATGAAGAATTCTTCTTCTTCATTGACTCATTAGCTCCATGTTGGGCCAAGACCGCTTGCCTACTGGAGGTAAGAGATGTTTTCTTTTTACTGAGTAGGGTTGTCGACCCAACGACCAACGTTCTACAGTAATATTAGATAAGCATTACGGTTTAACGTGGATTTCGAACCTCTACAAACATCCATGACACATCCGGGTCTCGATCCCCATAGCACTAGTCACTCTGCCATCAGGCTCTTGTGCAGAATTACTAAATCTTAATTAAAAAAAAATTATTATATATTTTTTTCTTTGCTTATGATATAAATTGGCAGACACAACAATTTAACAGTAAAGAAAATATTAAAACATTTTAAATAATGTAATTATTTTGATGTAAAATATTCATAACTACAATACCAGTAGTACTTTAGAAGTTAAAAAAATAAGAAGAAAAAAATAGCTATAAGACTCAACTAAATAAGTAGTTTATTATGCCGAATAATCACATATCATTATTGTTTAAGGTGACAACAGAATAGGGGCACATAAAACCATGTCCAAAACTAAAAGTTTTAAAACAAAAAAGAAATCTTTTAAGCACAAAACTATTTCTTTATCTCATTATTAGCCAAAAAGTTGTAATTTAGTTATGTAAGCCATTTGTTTTCCCTTTTTTTTTCCCTAATAAAGTATAAAGTTTCAAACATATTTTTGTTCCGTGTCTTTCTTCTTTTTTTAATAAATGTAAAGCATCTTTTCCACCAAATACTTTATTTATTATACGCCTTTCCCAAAGTTTGAAACAACATTTCTACTTCTGAAAACAATAAAAAAAAAAAAAAGCACAAATTTTTGCCTGGATGAAAGAGTAAACCGAGAACATGTTTGAAATATTGATTTTTCAATTAGAGAACGTTTCTGAAAAAGGTAAAAAAAAGAAAATGTAGTATTTATATGATGTCATATTTCAAAAGCCAAAGTACGTTGGAGTAACTAGTTCCCATGTTGATCATTTCGGAATCTTGTAGTTTCAGACTTGACATAAGAGATTCAAGAAATTTTTTTTTTGTTTATTTAAATAAAGACAAACAAAAATAAATGAAAATTGCACACAGCGTGGTAATTACGGAGTCAGGAAATGTACTAGAAAAAAGAGAAACCACTGGGGTTTTTCGGTATTTAAAATAATGATGTGATTACGAAAGTTGTAAAAGTTATGGTAACATTTCGAAAAATAGTTAAAGAATTCAAACAGAGATTCTTATTCTTTCATCGAATTAAAAAATAAATATTACATACACTGTTGTAATATTAGTGTTATGAGTATGATAACATCTAGTATGTTACGTATATTTTATTAATTAAATATTATTTTTACATTTAATATATAGAAAAAAATTTTCATTCAATTAATTGCTACTTTTAAATTAATTCAGCAGTGCAAGTTAAATATCTTATTCCATAATAAGTGTTTTGTTTCTAACTTATATTATCTTATTATCTAATATCTCAAAACCAAAGATTTCTTCAAAATGTGAGAAACCAATGTGTGCGATGCGAAAACTTCACAAACCAACCATCAAAATGTAAGATGTGAAATGGTATAAACGGGTATAAATAGTAACAGTGGAAAAGTGGTTTATACAGTTCAAAGAAGGCAGAGAAGAAGAAACCTCTAGCCGATCATCCATCTCAACCGACGAAGCTCACGTCCAAAACATTAAAGATTTGGTGCTTGCAAAACGTCTATTTAAAATTAGAGACCTTGTGGATTAGGTTGGAATTTAAAAAGTATCGATCCATTCTATCAAATGCGTCAAATCTCGATTAGTACCTAAAACACTGAATGTGCCAGCTCGCATTGCATTGATTCTTCGTGACTTTTTCATCAAAAATGAAGCTCGTATCGCTCCACAACCACCTTATTCACATCGTGCGACTTCTGGTTATTCCCTAAACTCAAAAGACCATTCTGGGAGGCCGTTTTGAGTCGATTGAAGAGATTCAACGTGAATCTCCGTGCGCTTTGTAGGCCATCCCTGCCGATGACATTTTAGCATGCATTGAGGATTGGGAAAAAAATTGGCACAAGTGCATTGTGTCCGGAGAGGGTTACTTTTAAGGCGATGAAACAAATTTGAAAGAATGAAAAATATTTTTTGATAAAAAAATAATTGGTCTTACTTTTTGGGCACAATAGTATATTTTTTTTTCTCATATAAGTATATGATGTTGTTAAAATGGTGGACAATGTACTAATGTTACCCTCCCTCTTCCCTCCAGGTTAGGATGAGAATAATTCATATCGTCAGTGCAGATATTCTGTGGTGGTTACACCGCATTTATATATTGTATTTCAAAAAGTCTACACCAGGGGTCTCCAAACTACGGCCCGCGGGCCAAATCCGGCCCGCCAGTGTCATCCATCCGGCCCACGACAGCGAATAGCTTATTGTTGATGTAATAAGTTGGATGAAAAACACAGAATGATAATAACTCGTTTTTTTTTTACTTGCTAGGTAAAGCTTAATGGCAAAGCATAATACGCAGAAAATTTAGCTTAAGCATAACATCTAACAAATAATTGAAATGAATCCCACTAACATTATAAACTAGTGAACCTCCCGCAGGTTACCCTCGGTAGTTATGTTGGGGTAAAGAGTATCGCATATGTATGAATGATTTTAAACATGATTTTTATCCTGAAAATCCCTCAGGAACGGAAAAGCTAAATGAACGCGAATGAAACCGTGGGTATCCACTTGTAAAAAAATACTAATGAGATTTATGTAATTGTAATTTTTCACTGACAATAGTGGATGAATTTTACTTGTACCAATTATTAAAAGAGATTTAAGATGCTCATCGGTTAACTTAGATCTATAAACATTCATTGTGTACTTCATTTTGGAGAATGAAGTGAATTTAGCAAGCGTATGCTCGCTCAGAGCGCGTACTCGGCGACTAGTCTAGAAATTATAGATAATGGCAGAAAAATTAAAACGGTTTTGGCCCTCGGTACTTACTGGGGTATACAGTATGGCCCGAAGGCTGAAAAGTTTAGAGACCCCTGTTCTACACGATTATATTCCTAAAGCTGGTATTGCTATCTCACAATTTCATCTCAGTTTCTTCATTTTAAATTTAGCAACTCTACGTCGAGCGCATTAAGTGTGAGAATATAGTACGGGTGTTTATATAATTAGTATAGTGATTTAAGAACCATTCCACTTGTCCTCTACTAGAATCATGATATCTTAAAATCCCATATTTTAAACTAAGTGATGCAGAAATATTATTTACACCTCATAGAAAAGTGGAAATCATAAATATAATTAAATTAATAGAAGAAAAGTATTTAATCTAATAAAGCATTATCCTTAGATGATATCCATATCCATTCTCCAATTTTAAAATTAATATCTTATTATTTTGACTGAAGGATTTCATAAAACTTGTATACAATGTTGTACAACATCATGTTTAAAACATATTTTTAACCATTGATTATTTTTATTCATATCGTTTCACTTATAATAATGTTAAGTTATAATGGCATGCCACAATTTTTTTTTATCTATTTTAAGATTCAATGCATTTCCATAATTGGAAGTTTTCTTTTACAATTTAATTTTAAACCCTCACCTTGTTAGCTGGTAAGGGATGGGCTATCTAGCCTAGGATATTTTAAAATATCCTAGGCTAGATGGCCTAGTTCCCAATTCACATCCATAATGTAAAATTGTAAGTGTACTATAATTTCTGGCTTTACTCATTGGTAATGCACGCTAAATATGTGTCTTTCACTTAGAATATGTTATTTTATATAATATCATACAATAATTTTGGTCTATCTTTAGATACATATTCTTGTAATTCATGATGGGAAGTTTTCTTTCACAATTTATTTTTTATCACCTTCACCTTTTATAATGTTCTATCTAACCCGGGATCAATTCAAACTCTTAATATAAAGTGGTTAACGTAAAATAATTATACTATGTAATTATAATTATATAAGTGAAAAGACAAGTTTATACATATTTAGCGTTTACTACTAATAAGTATGTCATTGTACTTATTAGTAGTAAACGCTAAATATGTATAAACTTGTCTTTCACTTATATGTTACAATATACAATAACATAACCTAATTTTGGTCTATTTTTAGAATCAATGTATTCTTAAAATTACAAGATGGAAATTTTATTTCACAGTTTAAATTTATATAATATTTACCACTCTAACCTTTTTTAACTATTACCTTAATTGATTGCAAGAGTTAATTGCGGAGTAAAGTAAAATAACCTATCTTATATATAACAATTTTGGTTTCTTATTGCCAGTATACTAACAATGTGTAAAATAACATTGTTGTGTACAGGTTAGGCAACCAGATTGTAACTGGGTGGGGTTGGGTTCGAATACTTCGGGGACAGGCTGGAGAACTCATATCTTTGTTGACAAACGCACAAACATCACACACATACAGTTAGCGACATACAATATTTAACTTAATTAAAAACATATAATTATAAATTAGTGGAAGAATTTCACTTCCAAGCCGAATCCCGATACTCAACAATGCGCAGGATGAGCGAATATACTTCGATTCTTGGTGAGAATCTGTAAGCCACTGACTATCTTCTCTGAACGTCACATGGCTCTTGCCAGTGCGTAGAAAGAAGCATGGTTATAGCATGAATTTAATGTTAATTACTCATCTATAATATGGGTCTTCCTAAACTAGTTTTCTAAGTAAATAATAAGACAAAAATCTCTTGTTTTATTAATACAAATTTTAGAAATAGAAAATTTAATAAGATTTTTTCTAAGTTTCTTCAAACGCAACACTCAAATTGGGTGTGTTTTCCATAAATATAAGGCCCAGGGATATAGTATTCCCCCACATACCACGATAGAGGTCGACATTTACATATTTCGTTCATTAAGATTAAACAAAACTCCTAAATAATTCCTAGTGGGTAAAAGATATTGCCATGAATATTGCACCATGAAAGAATTGCCATGAAAGAACATCCAAAAAAAGAACATACTTAAGAACAGAATTAAAGGCACAATATTACAATATCACTATACGCATCTTAAAGCACTCTCAAACTTAGGTTTTAGTCATCACACACACATACTTTAAGAATTGTAAAAAATCTTTTAAAAACTATAACCAACACATAAATCTCAGTACACTAAAAACCGAAGCTCTGACCCAGGAAAAATCCAATTATGAATTTAAGACCGAAGATCATAAAACTGAAATTAAAAACCGCCTCTCTTTCTTTGAAGGAGACATTTATCAATGCAAAGATAAACGTATGTCAGCCATAAACAACAAACGGTTCTGCCCTTCCTTGCCTTTAAGATCATGAAACTGCCAGGGCTCAAAAAATCCAGACAGTGCAGATTGCCAGCACACAGAAGTAGATAATCCGAGCCTTGATTAAGTTTTCAGGGGACTGGCAGGTAGAATGATAAATGTCTTTCTTTAATGAGGGATGAAATATGAATTATTATTTTTCCTTCTTAAATTAGAAGATGATGCGTTTTAAATTTTTTCCATCCCTAGACATTAAAAAATGTGATAGGCAAGGAAAAAAATAACCGAACTAAAATCAATTTTTTTCTGAATTAATGAACTTTTATGGCTTTTGAAGTCTTTTTAGTTATGAATTTTTAAGATTAAAAGTCATAATAATTTATTAAATAAATTTATAATTATATTATACATATAGCTTTTATGAATTTTAAAATATTTTTAAATCGACATTTGTTTAATATATAGCGATATAAAAATAAATAATCTAGTTATTGCTAATCAGTACCCCTCCACACTTAGTATGCCTAATCAGATGTGGGTTTGATTTCACTGATAGGGTGAAATACGCTAGGTAATTGTTTAAGGTTTAATGTAGTACGTTAGGGAAGTAATGTGTCAAAAACCTCATTTAATGTGAGATAGACTGATGATAAATTTTTAGATTCTTCCCAAAATGTACTTAAATGTTGTATATTTATCCGCCGAAGATATTACTCCCACACTACCACGAGAACGACACTGACCCACATATGTGATGTTACAGTTTAAAAAGACAAAAATTGTAGATGGTTTATAATACTAAAATGAAATTGCATTGAATTAAAAAAACAGGACAGTATGCAAAAAATAAAAAATAAAAACATAATTTACGAAAAAAAATAAGCAATAACATACAAAATTATGGGACGGAATGTACGAAATACTCAATAGGGTGTGCTTTTCCATAAATGTATGGCCTCAGGAGATATTATTCCCTACATACCATGACAGAAATTGATGTTGACCAATTTTGTTCATTAAAGAATATACAAACACCCTACATGATTCCTAGTGCTGAAAAGACAATGCAATGAACCAAACAAATAACAGAACACACATAAAAAGGACATATTTTAAGGAATAATTTTACAATATCATTATAAGAATCTTTAAACACTCTCCATCTTAGGTTTTTCCATTACACAAACATACGTTAAGTTGAATTAAAAACAATCCTTTAAAACTGTAGCCACCACAGAAATCTCAGTAAAGTAATTTTTATCTAACGACTATATGCCAATTGACCATTTCTCCTGAACGCAACATGGGACGCTTTCACCAATGCATAGGTGGAAGCCTGGTTATAGAATGGTATTTAATTTCACTTACTCATCTACAATGTGTGACTTTCAAAGAATATTCTAAGTAAATAACAAGACAAAAATATATCTTAGAAATTGATAAATATTTTTAGGTTTCTTCAAACGTAACACTCAAATAAGGTGTGCTTCTCCATAAATTTAGGCCTCAGGGAAATGTTATTTCTTACCTACTACGACAGAGCTCGACTTTGGTACATCTCGTTCATTAAAGAATAAACAAAACCCTAAGTGATTCCTAGTGTTGAAAAGATAGCGTAAACTCTAAACAAATAGCAGAACACACATAAAAAAGAAACATATTTTAAGTTATAATATAACAATATCACTATAAGAATCTTTAAATACTCTCCAACTTAGGTTTTTGACATCACACAAACACACTTTAAGTTGAATTATAAACAATCCTTTAAAACCAGAAATCTCAGTACACTGAAACTGAAGCTCTGAGCCAGGAAAATCAATTATGAATTTAAGACTGAATATCATAAAACTGAAATTAAAAACCGCCTCTTTCTTAGAAGGAGACATTTATCAATAAAAGATAAACGTATGTCAGCCATAAACAACACACGGTTCTCTTCTCTCCTTGCCTTTAAGATCATGAAACTGCCAGGGCTCAAAAATCCAGACAGTGCAGATTGGCGAGCGCAGAAGTAGATAATCCGAGACTTGATTAAGTTTCAGGGGACTGGCAGGGAGAATGATAAACGTCTTCCTTTAATGAGGGATGAAATATGAATTATAATTTTTCCTTCTTAAATAGAAGATGATGAATTTTAAATTTTTTCTGTCCTAGACATTAAAAAAAATGTGATAGACTAGAAAAAAAAAAAATCGCACTAAAACCAATTTTTTTCGTGAATTAATGAACTTTATGGCCTTTGAAATATTTTTTTAGTTATGCTTCAGATTAAAAGTTATAATAATTTTTAATATATAATTTTATGGATTTTTAGAGATTTGCATTACCCGTTATTAAATATTTAGCGATATGCAAATAAATAACCTATTTCTTGCTAATCAGTACCAATCCACACTTAATACGCCTAATGGAACGAGGGTTTGATTTCACTGATGGGATACTATACAGTCAGAGCTTTTAATCAATTATGTTGGGTAAGTAATATGTCATAAACCTCACTTCAAGTGTGGGACAGATTGATCGGAAATTTTGACATTTTCCCCAAAAATATAGAAAAGTTACAAACATAATAAATATAATATTTAATATTAAATTATAAATACATAACTTTTAAGTACATTCCCAAAATGTACTTAAATTTTTTATGTTTATCCTTGACTGTAAGACCTAATGGAAGATATTACTCAAACTCTACCACGAGAACCACACTGACCCACATATGTGGTATTACACTTTAAAAAAAAAAAATGTAGATGGTTTATAATACTAAAAGGAAAGTGCATTGAAATAAAGAAAATAGGACAGTATGCAAAAATTAAAAAACCGACATAATTTGAGAAAAATAGGCTATAATATGCAAAATTATGGGACCTAATACACGAAATATACGAATATTTTGTTCATTAAAGAATAGACAAAAACCCTATATGATTCTAGTGTTCAAAAGATAGCGCAATGAACCAAACAAATAAAAAAACACACATAAAAAAAGGAACAGAATTTTAAGGAATAATTTTGCAAGGTCACTA
Organism: Caerostris extrusa; assembly: GCA_021605095.1. NCBI lineage: Eukaryota > Metazoa > Arthropoda > Arachnida > Araneae > Araneidae > Caerostris > Caerostris extrusa. The sequence goes on from BPLR01007754.1 coordinate 18,914, forward strand.
TAAGCATCTTTAGTGACAACTTAGATTTTTATCATCACACAAACAAATTTTAAGTTGAATTAAAAACAATCCTTTTTAAAACTATAACCCCCACATAAATCTCAATACACTAAAACTGAAGCTCTGACCCAGGAAAAATCCAATTATGAATTTAAGACCGAAGATCATAAAACTGAAATTAAAAACCGCCTCTTTCTTAGAAGGGAGACATTTATCAATAAAAAGATAAACGTATGTCAGCCATAAACAACACACGGTTCTCTTTTCCTTGCCTTTAAGATCATGAAACTGCCAGGGCTCAAAAATCCAGACAGTGCAGATTGGCGAGCGCAGAAGTAGATAATCCGAGCCTTGATTAAGTTTCAGGGGACTGGCAGGTGAAAAATGATAAATGTCTTTCTTTAATGAGGGATGAAATACGAATTATTATTTTTCCTTCGTAAATAAGAAGATGATGCATTTTAAATTTTTTTTTTGTCAATCTAGACATTAAAAAAAAAAATGTGAAAAAAATCCAACTAAAACCAATTTTTTGTGTGAATTAATGAACTTTATGGCATTTGAAGTCTTTTTTTTAGTTAAAAAGCGTTAAGATTAAAAGTTATAATAATTTATTAAATAAATTTATAATTACATTATGCATATAATTTTTATGATTTTTAAAATATTTTACATTGTCGTTTCTTGAATATATTGTGATATACAAAGAGATAATCTAGTTCTTGCTAGGGAGTACCATTCCACACTTAGCATGCCTAATCAGATGTGGGTTTGATTTCACTGATGGGGTAATATACAGTCAGTGCTTTTAATCAGTATGTTAGTTAAGTAATGTGTCATAAACCTAACTAAAATTTTGGGATAGATCGATCAGAAATTTCTGCTTTCTTCCAAAAATGTACTTAAATGTTGTATATTTATCCATGGATGTAAGACCTCGCTGAAGATATTACTCCACTCCACCACAAGAACAACACTGACCCACATATGTGGTGTTAGCACATTAAAAGAGGAAAACAATTGTAAATGGTTTTAATACTAAAAGCAATAGTTCATTGAAATAAAAAAAAGACAGTATGTACAAATATAAATAAAACGACATTATTTATGGAAAAATAGGCAAAATTTACAAAATTATGGGCCGGAATGTACGAAATATACGAATATTTTGTTCATTAAAGAATAGACATAAACCCTACATAATTTCTAGTGTTCAAAAGATAGAGCAATGAACCAAACAAATAAAAGAACACACATAAAAAGGAACATAATTTAAGGAATAATTTTACAATATCACTATAAGCAACTTTAAATACTCTCCAACTTAAATTTTTGCCATTACACAAACATACTTTAAGTTGAATTAAAAACAATCCTTTTAAAACTATAAATCTCAGTACACTAAAACTGAAGCTCTGACCCAGAAAAATCCAATTATGAATTTAAGACCGAAGATCACAAAACTGAAACTAAAAAACCGCCTCTTTCTTAGAAGGAGACATTTATCAATGAAAAGTTAAACGTATGTCAGTCATAAAAACACACGGTTTTCTTTTCCTTGCCTTTAAGATCGTGAAATTGCCAGGGCTCAAAAATCCAGACAGTGTAGATTGCCAGCACAGAAGTAGATAATCCGAGCCTTGATTAAGTTTTCAGGGGACTGGCAGGTGAAAAATGATAAATGTCTTTCTTTAATGAGGGATGAAATATGAATTATTATTTTCCTTCTTAAATAAGAAGATAATGCATTTTAATTTTTTTTCTATCCCTATACATTAAAAAAAAAATGTGATAGGCAAGGAAAAAAAATCGAACTAAAACCAAATATTTTTTTTTTGTGAATTAATGAATTTATGGCCTTTGAAGTATTTTTAGTTAAAAAGTATAAGATTAAAAGTTATAATAATTTATAAAATAAATTTATAATTACATTAGGCATGTAATTTTCATAAATTATAAAATATTTGCCATTGCTTTTGTTGAATATATAACGATATATAATTAAATCTAGTTCTTGCTAATCTGCACCCCTCCACACTTGTATGCCTAATAGAACGGGAGTTTGATTTCACTGATGAGTTACTATAGAGTCAGTACATTTTTAATCATGTATGTAAGGTAAATAAGTATGTTATTATGTTGTATGTTGTGTCAAGCATTTTAGTATGATGTCAAAAACCTCACTTCAAGTGTGGGATATATTGATCGGAACTTTCTACATTCTTCCCAAAAATGTACTTAAATGTTGTATATTTATCAATAAATGTAAAGACCTTGCGGAAGATATTACTCCTTCTAACGAGAACGACACTGATCGATCACATATGGTGTTACACATTAAAGAGGACAAAAATTGTAGATGGTTTATAATACTAAAACAAAAGTGCATTGAAATAAAAAATACAAGACAGTATGTACAAATAACAAACAGCATAATTTATGAAAAAATAGGCAATAATATATCAAATTAAAGGACGGAATATACAAAAACCTGACAAAATATATTACAAAATTGGAAGGATTGCACAAAAAAAAAGGCCAGAATGCATAAAAACTAGGATAGAAATCTATGAAAACTAATATAGAATGTATAAAAATTAGGACACAATGTACGGAAAAAAACAGGACAGAAAGTACGAAAAAAACAATAAGGAATGTACTAAAACAGTACAGAATGTACCAAAATCTAATACAAGATGTACTATATGGGGATAATGAGATATAATGTATGAAAGAAGAGACAGAACGCAAGAAAGAAAACGACAAAATATACAAAATAAAAGTACAAAATTTATGGAAAACAGGAATGAACTGAAAAAAAGGCAGAAAGTACGAACAAAAATGCACAGAATGCATGAAAGAAGAGAGCAAAAAAAGTCCAAGACAAAGGAACACATTGTCCGAAAGTAAAGGACAAAATTTACAAATAAAAAGAATAAAATGTGTGGGGAAAGGACAGCAAATACGATAAAGATATGGTAAAACGATAGGATGCAAAAGTACTAAATATTCGGGAAAAAGAAAAGAAATCTACGACAAAAGGGCAGACTGTTTGAAAAACAGTTAAAATTCTTCTAAAAGTATATTAATATATTCCATGAAAAACACAGTACACGAATAGTTTTGAAATGAATTAAAAAATTGAAAAAAAATTATCGTTCTTTTAAACTATAACTATCACAGGAATCTTAGTGATCTTAAATTAAAAGTCTAACTCAAGGAAAAATCCAATTATGAATTTAAGCCGAAAGATTATAAAACCGAAATTAAAAACCGCCTTCTTCTTTGAGGTTAAGACATTTATCAATAAAAAAGAAACGCTTGTTCTCCATAAACAACACTTTTTTTCTTTTTCATAAAGCTCATGAAATTGTCAGGGCTCAAAAATTGAGACAGGAAGGTTTGGGTAGCTGGGAAGTAGATAATCCCAACCTTGATTCAGTTCTCTGTGGGCTGGCAGGTAAAAATGATAAATGTCTTTCTTTAATAGGGCCTTGAAATATGAAAGATTTTTTTCTTTTTAGATACACTTCTATTTAAGAAGAATTTTTTTCAGGACATTAAAAAAAATGTGAAAGGCAAAAAATTAAAAAATGACTAAAGTCCAACCAATGAGCTGTACATGTTTAGAATTCATTCTAGATAGATTTTTAAGGTTAAAAGAATAGCTATGACAATTTATAAAATACATTTTTAATTATATTATGCACATAATTTTTATGAAGTTTAAAATATTTAGCATTGTTATTTAGTTAATATATAGCGATGTACATTCAAAAAATCTTGTCATTGGTAATTATCATGTTCTTACTATGATTAAAGGACATGGATTTGATATCAGTAACGGAACAATATATAGTTAGCGCTTTTAAATGATTATATTTGGTAAGTAACGTGCCAACAACCTCACTTCAAGTGTGAAATAGATTAATGTTATAGGTTTATCTGAGTAATAGACCTCACGAAAGATATTACTCCCCTGCAAGAATGATACTGACCCACTAATATGGTGTTACACATTAAAGAGAACAAAACTAAAAGTGAAACTATGTAATACTAAAGTGAACGTACATTGAAATAAAAAAATAGGTTAAAATATACAAAAAAATAGGACAATAAGCGAAAGTACAATGAAATTAAACAATAATGTATAGCATAATGTACAAAAAAAAAAAAAAATAGACAAAAATATAAAAAAAATAGGGCGAAATGTACAAAAAATAGGACTTAATGTTTGTAAAGTAGGACAGAGTGCATTAAAATTGTATATAATTTATGACGAAAACAGGGCAAATTGTACCAAATACTGGAACAGAATGTACTTTAAAAAATTAGAGAGAATGTACGTTAAAAATTAGACAGAATGTAGGTTAAAAATTGGACAATGTACATTAAAAATTAGACAGAATGTAGGTTACAAATTGGACAAAAAATATACGTAAAAAATTGGACAGAATGCGTAAAAAAAAAAAGGACAATATGTATGGAAAAAAACCTTAAAAATACGAAATAAAATGATAAAATATATGAAATAAAGTACGAAATATACCAAAAGACTGCTTGAAAAATCATCTAAAATATATTAATATACTTTATGCAAGACATTACACTACCATCTTTTATAATGAATTGAAAAATAAAAACAAAAAAATCAATCTTTTAAACTATAACAAGAATCTTATTGAACTAAAATTAAAATTCTAATTCAAGGAAAAAAAACCAATTATGAATTTAAGCCGAAAGATTATAAAACCGAAATTAAAAACCGCTTTCCTCTTAGTTGGAAGACATTCATCAATAAAAGAGAAACGCTTGTTCACCATAAACAACACCCGGTTCTCCTTTCTTCCCCATAAAGCTCACGAAATTGTCAGGGCTCAAAAATTGGGGACAGTATAGGCTTGGGTAGCTGGGAAGTAGATAATCCCAACCTTGATTCAGTTCTCTGTGAGCTGGCAGGTAAAAATGATAAATGTCTTTCTTTAAAGGGGTCTTGAAATATGACTGATTATTTTCTTCTTAAGTAAGATACTGTATATTTAAAAAAAATCAAGGCAAAAAAATATTTTTAATGGAAATTTACAGAATATCTTTTACCAAACTATTTATTTTGCATATTAATGGATTTTTTTGACTTTGGAAATCCATTTAATTATTTTTTTGAGTAACAGATTTAATTGCTTTAGTTTGAAAGATTAATTATGTTATCTTCTAAAAATAAATTGAACAGTTGCATTATAAACATTTTTTATTAAATTTGTAGAAAGTAATGTAGAATACTTTTTTAACAGTGATTTAAATTTAGGTATATATATGTTTATTTATTTTATATTTAATTATTGATAACACAATAAATATAACACTAAAAGTATTTTATTGTCATCTAAATGATAAGATTAATGAAATTATAAAGAAATAAATTACTTTTTTTTTAAATTTCAAATTAGCTTTCTTTTATACTTGTGTTTGCAGTATTAATATATATGTATTTAAAGGGGGCCTGATGGCCGAGTGGCTAGCGCTGTGGCGCTCGGTACCACAGGTTTCGAGTTCTAGTTCCTGCTCTGCCATTGATGTTTGTTGTAGTTCGGAATCCACTTTAAATTGTAGATCCCGGTCTGTTTAGCCTAAAGGTCATAAGATCGACAAACCAAATCAAACCAAAACCAAAAACATGATCGTAGAGCGTTGCTGAGTTATTGTTACTCCGTGTCCGTAGCTTATCTTCAAGCTACAAGCACCACCTGGGTTGTTCTAAGAGAATAACATTTGGTGCATTAAGGCATCAAAAAAAAAAAGTGTTTGCCAGCTGCATTAGATAAAAAAAATAAAAGTAGAAGGTTATTCTACTAGAGGTGAGTATTCTTTCAGAGTTTATACAGGACTATTGCATGTCATTAATTATTGTAAAACCTGAAGAACATAAATAATAACAAAATTAAAATTTTTATTTACTTCATTTATAAAAACTGAAAAAATTCAGGAATGAAACAAATCAAAAAATAATGAAAGAAAAAAAATCCTCTGCATCATAAACAAACTACAACAATTAACTTTTATAAACATTCTCATGTAAGTATGAAATTACAAGATTCAGATATTTCTGTACGTTATTATAAAAACAGAATGGATTTAAAACAATGTGAAATGATATTAAATGCTTTGGAATATAGATACAATACAATATCGATTAGACAATGCATTAAATGATAAGCACAATATTTATTACTTATTTAACATTGTTTAAAATCCTAAAATGTTCATGGATATTACTTCGTTCTAATAGAATGGGATATTAATATACAAAAAAATTTGTCGTTCTTTAGAATGATGGATAAAATAGGATATTTCTTTTAGAATGACACATCTTTAGATAAAACAAATTCCTGAATAATGTATATCGAAATCTCATTATCTATAGTTTCAACATGACATGTCTATCAGAATCTACATAGTACTATCTACATGATATGTCTATCAGAATCTACATGTTACTACCTACATGACATGTTTATCAAAATCTACATGGTACTATCTACATGACATACCTATCAAAATCTACATGGTACTATCTACATGACATGTCTATCAAAATCTACATGGTACTATCGACATGATATGTTTATCAAAATCTACATGGTCTATCTATATGACATGACTATCATTGTCTACATGTGTATCGAAAGTTACGACAACAAAAAATCTAACAAGATAGCATATTGTTGTGTATTTATTGTCTTTTGCACTACAAAAAATAGAGCATATTGTTGTCAATATTTGGCATTCTAAAAGAAGGAAAAATTAGATAGCACTTTAACATATAATTTTCCATCTTTAGAATGCTAAATAAAATAAATTATTCCTTCAAAAACAAGCTTTCTTTTATACTTCTCTTTAATTATATTAATATAAAAACCGCAAAGTTATTCTATTTCATCTCGAATATTACCATTTCTTAGAAGCTATCTAAACAAATATTATTATACGAAATAATTGCTTAGAAAAAATTATATCTGAATTCATTTTCACATCCGATAATTAATTTTATTAAATAATAATTATTTTCCAGAAAATGCACAATCTGTACACATTATTTATTTAAAATTAGTTTTGAAATCCTGACGTAAAATTAAAAATATATAACTATGCTTATCATAATAATAATCATTTTATACTGAATACAAATAGCAAAAATATAAAAGTTTTACATTTGTTAGCAAAATAACGTTTCTAAAAGTAATTAATTTAAGAAATGTGAAAATGAATAAAAACATATTAATGATTTGAATCCTTTTAATTAATTATATGATATAAAATGACATTTTATTCCGTATAATATTAAAATAACTACTATTCTCATATAATAAGATAAATAAATATTTTTAAATCCATATAATATATGTCAGTTGCAAGACATATCAAATCTATTATTAAAAACTAAAATTATTTAGTTTATTTTAGCTCATAGTCTGTATATTTTTCACGCGAAAGTTATTAGGAGATTATTTTATTAAGATCATTAAATATATATCTTATAATTTCATCATATCTTAAAATTCAGATATTAAATTACACCATCAAAAATAAGGAAGTTATTAAGTAAATATTTTGCATTCAAATTATTTGAATTTTTTATGAAGCTTCCTTATAAATGAGTATGACACAGAAACTGATAGGCGTCAAATAATAGTTTATAGTTTGTTTAATAAATTACTTTTGGATTAAATTTGTAGAAGTACTAAATGTAATGGCAACATATACAATCTTATAATTTATTATTAAGATATTTTGATTGTTTACACATGTAATATAACAACCATTTAAGAATTCAAAGATATTAGTTAAATGTTATTATATTACATGTATACAACACTCATTTTTATGGTTATTTATCAAAAGAAAAATAATTATGTAATAATAAAATAATAGCCATGTAATAAGAAAACCAAATGTATTTCAAAAATGCCTTAACCATAAAATACCATTTAATAGATAACTTTGAATATATACAACCCCCATTTTTATGGCTACTTATTAAAAAAAGAAAAAGAACTATATAATATGAAATTAGTAGCCATGTAATAAGAATAATCATACATATAACAGAGATAGAGGGAGATGTATGTTAGAGAGGCATGTTATATATATAGAGAGAGGGAGTTATGATTATACTTATAAAACTTGTATTCGTTATATATTTAATCAATTATTTTTGAACAACTTTATTATGAAACTTTATTTATTTTAGAAAAAGAAATGTATTTTGAAGATGTTTTAAACGCAAAATTCCATTTAACAGTTAGCAATTGAGATTTTTACGCGTCTGAGGCCCAAAATGGAATTGATCGAACCTTTGAAATTCCAACATCATCAGCAAGGTCTCTAATTGTAAATCGACGGTTTGCAAGCACCAAATCTTTAATTTTTGGACGTGAGCTTCATCGGTTGAGGTTGATGGTCGACCAGAGGGCTCTTCGTCTTCAACGCGTTCTGTGCTTTCTTTGAACTGCTCAGACCACTTGTAAGCCTTTCTTTCCGATATAGGAATGCTCACCGAATGCCCCTCTGCAACATTCTATACGTTTTCGCAAACAAAATTGAATGCAAGTTCTTTTGCTCAATTAATTCAGACATTTCAAAAATCGCCGGAATCAGTTTTAGCGTCTCACAAGGCCAAGCGTAACTCAAACACCAATGAATATTTTGACGTCAAATTTCACATCGATATCAAGTACAAAAAAAAAAAAAAAAATTAAATTTCATAAGACCGGGGGAATTTGAAATTTGAAAATTGATCTCACTTTTGACATAGTAGTATATACAGCACCCATTTTTATCGTTACTTTTAAAAAAGAAAAAGAATTAATAAGAAAATAGTAACTAAGTAATAAGAAAACAAATGTATTGCGAAAATGTTTTAACCATAAAACACCATTTAACAGATAACTTTAAATATATTATACAACACTCATTTTTATATGAAAAAGAAACTATGAAAGATAACTTATTACTTATGAAAAAGAAAAAGAACTATGTTATAAGAAAATAACATCTATGTAATAAGGAAATCAAATATATTTTAAAAACGTTTTAACCAGTGGCATTTTATACTCAGATTACATTTGCGATTTCAGGCTCACAATAATATAAGACAATCCTAACCGATGCCATAATATTAAAAAGGAAAATAAGCTGAAAAAAGTAATTATTTACTTAAATCTTGATCTTCAAAACTATTCATCTCACGGGGCTCAAAAACAAATAGGTATGCGCATAAAAGAAAATTGCGCTTTTCTTATAATCTAATTTGACATATGGCTCGTACATATTGGTATTGGAAAATACTTCCTGAAAATTGTGCTTTTCCGAGGCAGTTCTTATCAAATTGAAAGAATGCGTCGCCATAGAATTCTTTAAAGCGTCCAGATGGAAAAGTGGTGATATTGGAAAATAATCACATTTTATGACTGTAAATATCAGTTTCTTTTGAAAAAACCGACCCGTTTCTCCAAAAAGAGTAATGCGTTTGCTGTCTTCAATAAAGAGAAGAACTCTTGAAATTCAAAAGATAAAAACAAACTGAATCGAATAAAGGTTTGTCATTAATTAAGATACGATTGGATCTCGTTTTCTTTTTGCTTTCAATAGATTATCCAAAATGCCTTTTTTAAATTACCTTGAAAATATAACAAATTTTGATAAACGACATTCTTAGTTTCCAATATTTGTTTTTCAAACGTAGGCAATATGCGACACAGTTTTAGGTATATTTGTTAAATGGTAAAAATAATAATAAGAAATAAATTAATAAGTAATAATAATCGAAAGGTCTTTAATTAATTTTAATTAAGCAAGAAAATATGATATGAATATATACATCAGCAATTTTTATGGTTACTTATCAAAAAGAAAAATAACTATGTAATAATAAAATAGTAACCATGTAATAAGAAAACCAATTGTATTTCGAAAATGTTTAACGATAAAATACCATTTAACAGATAACTTTAAATATGTACAACACTCATTTTTATGTCTACTTATCGAAAAGAAAAAAAAAACTACAATGTAATAATAAAATAACAGCGATAAAATACGAAAACCAAATGTATTTTGAAAATGTTTTAACCATAAAATACCATTTAATAAATAACTTTGAATGTGTTCAATACTTATTTTTATGGCAACTTATGAAAAAAAACTATATAAAAAGAAAATAGCAGCCATGTAATAAGAAAACCAAATATATTTCGAAAAGGTTTTAGCCGGTGCTATTATATACCCAAATTACATTTGCGATTTCAGACACATAATATAAGACAATCCAATCCGATGTCATAATATTACAAAAAATAAGCTGAAAAAAAGTAATTATTTACTTAAATCTTGATCTTCAAAACTATTCATCTCATGGGGTTCAAAAACAAATAGGTATGCGCATAAAAAAGAAAATTGCTCTTTTCTAGATAATCTAATTTGACGTATGGCTCTTACATATTGGTATTGGAAAATACTTCCTGGAAATTGTGCTTTTGTATGGCAGTTCTTATCAAATTGAAAGAATGCGTCGCCATAGAATTCTTTAAAGCGTCCAGATGGAAAAGTGGTGATATTGGAAAATAATCACATTTTATGACTATAAATATCAGTTTCTTTTGAAAAAAACAAACCGTTTCTGCAAAAAAAGCGTAATGCGTTTGCTGTGTTCAATAAAGAAGAATTCTCGAAATTCAAAAGATAAAAACAAACTGAATCGAATGAAGGTTTGTCATTAATTAAGATATGTTGGACCGTATTTTCTTTTCTTTCAATAGATTATCCGAAGTGTCGTTTTTAAATTACCCTGAAAATATAACAAACTTTGATAAACGATATTCATACTTTTCAATATTTTTTTAAATACAAACTATACGCGACACCGTTTTAGGTAACTTTGTTATACGGCAAAATAATAATAATAATAGTAATAACATATTTCATTTATTTGAATTAAACTAGAAAAATGTCTTCAGAAAATGTTTTTGGAAGTAAAATCAGAATTACCTCATTTTTAAATGGAAATATTAAAAACAAATCGTCTAACTCATTCAGTGTTCTGAAGAGATATTGACGAATACGCTGTACCAAGTGCTAAAGGTAGGTTACCAAAGGATACTAAAGTATCACATAGTATAATGACAATCAATCAGATTGGTTTGGTTTGGTTTATCGCTCTACTGTCAGTATGTACACACTTTAGGCTAATATACCGGAACCTACAGTTTAACATGGATTCCAAACCACTAACAAACATCCATGCCACCGCAAGGATTTGAATGTGACGCCTTTTATTACCAAAGGCCAGAGCTCTGGCCAATCGCTTGCTCACTCAAATTGTAGAATGATTACGACTTGTTATTAGTATTCTACGTCGTGTGATATGTACGTAATAAGTATCCAGTGTATATACAAAATCTGGTTGCTACTCTGAATCCATATTGTGCATATTGTGCCACTAATACAATAGATGAACACCCCCAAGAGTAGAATCTGGTGCAAAATATGAGAATAACATAATAACATTACATTAGAAATAATAACATTACATTAGAATAACATTAATAACATTACATTAGAATAACATAATAACATTACATTAGAATAACATAATAACATTACATTAGAATAACATAATAACATTACATTGCATTTTGCGCTCATTAGTGCCCTACGCATTTATCATATACATTCTCAATATAGAAATTGTTTAAAAATCCTGTTTAAAATCAGCAATTATGTATATATATTATTATTAGTGTGTGTGTGTAAACAGATTTGCATCAGAAACGAATAGGGTAGTTGAAGGGTAGTGAATGAAATTGTGTAAATATTTATTAAAACGGAAAGATCATCCTATTCATGAGTCCTCTTGAAATCCTCGTCCATTTTGTCTTCTACAGTTATAATATGTTCCGCATCACTTATATCCATTGGCTCACTGATGTCACCAAGCGTGACGCGCCAAATACGAGTGACCTCCAAATATCGCGCCAGTTAAACTTCGGTGGCTCTGTACCTATGTTATCTATATGCATATGAATTTGTTGGCTTTTTGTAATCTTGAGTCTCTCTCTGCCTTCTGCAATAAGTTTCGTTAATTGTTTCTTAGGTCTCTGTCTAATTACCTTCGTTGCATATTAGCTGACATTAAAAATTTTCACAGATTTTTGAATTTTGCAAGCCTAAATTTCATTATTTTTTTTTTATAATATTTAGTTAGATATTACAAAGACTTTTTCAAATGAAGTTTTGATTACACCTGTGACATGTTTGGATCCTGAGGTATAACAGAGGAAAAAAAGGTTGCACAGGGCAGCTGCCCTTCTCTTCCCACTCCATGGCTTGATGGTCAATGGCTACCTCTCTGGCCTGTGGCACCACAGGCTTCATGTTCGAATCCTGGTAATGGCCTGAATGTCGTTAGTGGTTAGTAATCCATGTTAAACTTTAGGTATCTGTCTAATTAGTCTAAACTGTGCACAGAATCTCCGTAGAGTGATAAGCCAAACCAAACCATGGCCTGAACTCCCCTCCACTCCCACTAAAATTATTCAACATTCTCTCTGAGGACATATTTATAGTTTCCTAATTATGTATAGTCTTTAAGTTATGAACATTCCAATTTTGACATGAAATACCAAATTTATTAACATTTTGCATCAAAATGAATTTCTGAAATGCCCATTTACTTACTTTTTTTAAACCACCACCAGAATTCAGATGACAATTGGATTATTTATTTTGTGATTTCTTACATTATTCATCAGAAGAATCTTATAAGACTCATATGCAAATTTTATTATATAATTATTTAGCGTTGATTGATATTGGAAATTGCATTTTATAATAGGAGACAAGTTGATAAATTTTATAAGTATCATTTTAGTTGAGAAATTAAACATTATATAAGAAATAGACATTGACAACATTAGATTGAAATTCGTAGACATTACATTGACAGACACAACAATGATGTTCACAGACATTACATTTAGAGACACAACTACGAAATCCTAAACAATGCCTTCAGTGACGCAACAATGAAATTCTCAAACATTGTACTAGACACCTTTGAATTAGACAATGTGATTCAACATTGCAGTAGTACTGAAGTATAAACAGTTGCCTGGAAATTAATAAACTAGTTGCTATGGATACTGTTTATAGTAAATCGTTATAAAAAAAAAAAACCAAAATAATAATTAAATATAATTCGGTACACGAGATGAAAATTGATATGCATAATCAAACTGTTTATTTGATATCATTTAAGTCACTTCTATTGATGAGTGGCTGAGTGGATAGAACAAAAAAGGTGTGTTTTTAAGCTGACGTATTCCATAACTGGAAGTTTAGTGTAATATATAGATATATAGGTTCGATAAATCGAAGTTCGATCAGTGAAATACCATTGCCAATCGTCGTGAACAAGGTTATTATTTAACTTAACTTTAACCGGAACTTTTATTCCGATGCAAACAAATTGAAAGTTGATTAGCCCCAGATGTGCCAATATTTAAATATGCTTTAAAAATTGTTGCAGCAAAATTAGGGTACAATTTTGCAAGACGCTTTGATATACTTTGGATAATGCTGAATCTGTTCATATTTGTCATTATTGTGTTCATTGAGTCAAATTCCTTGAAATTTAAAAACAACATCGTTTTCTTTTACATGACTTGAAAATTACTTATAAAAATAATTATGCAAGTCATTTCAGAAGTAAATGCAAAAACTAATAAATAATATAATCATGATTTTATAATGTTTGAACATTTATGAGAAATATATATAGCTATAGATACATATAGAGTGAACAATTTCATAATGGCTCCAAAATTAAGTATCGCGGCATTGAATTAGCAATGTCATTTTCGCCAGATGTTTTGCAAGTGGGGAATTATGGAAAAATATTGAACGAGATCTTCTTAAGTTCATTTGTTAGTAAATTGTCGTAATGCAATAGCTATTACAGCTGTTTGTGATTGAAATTTCTCATGTAAACTATATAATGTTTAATAATATATAAATTGCAAAGTTTAATTTAATTAAGATCGTTTAGCCTCAAAGTATTATGGATATGTTAAAGGTTAACAACATATGGGCGATATCTGCGTAATCAAATGTGGAAAAAAATGAAAATTAAAAATTAGATGTTACATAAAATTTATGTTGAAGCTCATTTAAAAAATAAAAATCAAAAAATCAATAAATTTCAAAATATATATATTTTTGTATCATCTATATTCAAAAAATCGGGGAAAATAAAAGATTCTTTTACTAAGACAACTAGTAAGATTAAGACATTTTTTAAATTTTTTTATTAATGATAAAAAAAAAATAATAACAAATACAGATTATTTATAATTTTTATTTTAATTTCAAGTGATTAGGGCATAATATCATAATATATATATTATCACAATAAGTTTTCATCATTTTTATACCTGATATAAACTGATATAGTTTTTGAGCAACGTAATATGCCATAAAAATTAAATTTTACAGTTATAAATTGAAGCTTCAACTAATCTTCTTATGTCAAAGAACTTTTAAAAAGTTATTTTATTTTTATTAATTAATTTAATTAATACTACTTTAAAAAAATAAAATAATTCGGTAATAATTAGTATTTAAAAATATAATCTCAGTCTTATTTTTATTGTTATTTTGATATACAGTAACTCAAAAATAAATTTTCATTGAAATAATTATTTACATTAAATTAATTTATAATTCAGTTTAACATATTTTATAAAATTGGCTAATTTTGAAAAAGTAATAAATGAAAATATTTTTCTTTATAATATACTTACTAAATATTTCATCGCTTTTAAAATATTTGATTTTTTATATTGTAAAGATGGACGAAATACAATTAATTTTACCTTAAAAGAAAATATTTTTAAACAATGTTTATTAAACAAATTGTAGAGAAAATGCAGTTTGAAAACATTCTTGGCAAAAAAAAAAAAAATCATTTTTGATTTATCGATCAAATCTGGCACCTTCAATTTTATTTATTTTTCTAAAGCTGGAATAAACTCGGTTGCCACAAATTTGACGAATTTTCAAAGTTACGCTAAGATGTGAGTTATTTTCGCAGTTACTACTGTTTTTACATGGATCGTCATTTCGAAAACAGAACGACATAAACAATAACATTTTTTTTTTATAAAAATAGTCTTTTGAACCAACAATATTAGATATAAAATTATCCATCAACCTGAAGAATTCTAAGAGAAGAAAAACAAATCCAACAAAAATGAAAACAAAAAAAGTACCTTACCACCATAATCAAAGAAATCGAAAGTTACTAAAACAAAAATCGAGCAAAATGCAATATTATTGTATCTTTAATGATTCTTTTAGATAAAAAATGGAACAGTTTGTTATCAATGTTGTTGCATTCTAAGAAAAGAAAGAATTTAGATAAAACTTCAATACAATAACCAACTTCCCATATAACTATAAAATTAAAAGTTTGAGATATTTCTGTACATTACTGTTAAAAAATAGAATGCATTTAAAAAAGACCACCAAATGATATTTAATTTTGTATATGGAGAAAATGCAATATTTTTTTAATTATGTAACATTGTTTAAAATCTCAAATTAGTTGTTTATCAATATTATTGCATCCTAACAGAAGAAGACATTGGAAAATATAATACTATGAAAATTATTTTTCTTTCAGAATGATAGATAAAATAGAAAAATTTTATTTTTATTTATTTTTTTTTTAGATCGAAATTTAAATTTTTTTCTTCTCGACTATAAAATCTACATGGCATGCCTATCGAAAGACTTTTACGTCAAAAATTGAACAAGATGGCATATTTTTGTATCTTTTATTTTCTTTTAAACCACAGAAACAGAACAGATTGTTATCATTGTTGTTATATAAAATGAAAAACCTATACATACAAATACTCACAAACAATTTCAATATCTTCAGAATGTTAGATAAGATGCAATATTCCTTGACTTTTGATAAAAAAAAATATTTCCATGAAAACAGGGCTAACAGACTGCATACCGTGTCTACCAGAAGCCATTTACAACTATAAAAACAAATCAAATCATTGTTTCATTTTGTGTTTATTTCAAAAGAAATAACAGAAATGCTGTTAATACTTTTGCAGTAATACTTAAGTTAACAGTCAATACTTTATTAACAAAAAATTGCAGAATACTTTTGCAAAAGAAGAAATTAGAAAGTATAATAGCATACAAACAATTACCATTCTTCAAAAAGACTTTACGACTTTAAAAGCCAAACATATTATTATATCCTTATTTTTTTTGGAAAAAAAATTAGTTTGAATTCTATCTATAGTGTTGCATTCGTACAGATGAAAACTCAATAATAAACAAATAATCAACATTATGTAGAATGATAAATGAAAATATATTCTTATCTTTGATTGTTACAATTTTCAATAAAACCAATTACTTAAATAGTTTTTATAAAAAGAAACATAACATGTCTATTGAAAGACATTTACGATATTTGTACATTCGTAGATCAAAACTCAATAATATAAAAACAATTGTCATTCTGTAGAATGATAAATAAAAAGATATTCCTTATCTTTGAATCTTACAATTTTATATAAAACCAATTCCTTAAAGTTAGTTACCAACTTACCACTTGTTATTCTTTTATACACAAGTCAATCGAAAGACATTTACTACTACAAAAACCAAATATATCCCTCACTGTATTCTTGCTTTCTTCTGAATTTCAAAAAAAAAGCAGAATAAAGACAGTATTAGAGTTAAACTAATTCGGTCAAAAGACTTACCTAAAAGGTTCCAGAAAGAAAAAAAGCCAACAACAATAATCAAAACTTAAAAAAACCACCACCAAAAGAAAAAGAAAAAAATATCGCCAACAACAATAATCAAAACTTAGTTCACCTCCAACAAAAACATTCCATCAGAAGAACATGACATGTTAACGAAAAGGAGGGAATAAATAAAAACTTCTCGGAAAAGGACAGGGCGGCGAAAAAGATCAAGGGCGTCCGATTGATGACCGCCCCGGGAAGGTGGAATCAGAAGCCTTGTCACTGAGAAGCCCTTTTTACGCCGCCCCAGGGAAGGTGGAATCAGAAGTTGTCCTGTTTTACTGGGACCGTCCAAAAATAGAATCGTACTGGAAGAATTTCCACTGACCTGTAAAACTCAAAATTATCCTACTGAATAATGCATGATGTTTGCCATCCATTGATTTTGTACCTATGCAAATGGGAATTTATATTTGAATTGGAATTCGCGTTGAACTTTGGATTCTGTGATATGTGTGGAGTGAAACGGTGATACTCTAACGAGAGAAAACTTGTTGCCTGGAACATGGAGATTTCTTATCTGTTGTTGGCGGATTGTTTTAGTTTAGTTCTGCTGACGATAGCAAGTGATTTTTTTTTTTTATTGTTGTCTTTAATACAACGTTAGATTAGAGAACCTTAATCTTAAACTTTTCTTTTAATTTGTCAAAATATATTATAAATGTTATCAATTGATTTTATTTAATTTAAAAAAAAAATTATTATAATTATTATTTTTTTTTTTTGGATTTTATTTAATTAATTAAAATTATTATAATTATTATTTTTTTGATTTTATGATGAACATTTTAATTTGTCAAAATATATTATAAATGTTATCAATTGATTTTATTTAATTAAAAAATTATTATAATTATTATTTTTTTGGTTTTTGTATGATGAACAGATTTTATTACACTGAATGATACATGATATGTTTGCCATCCACTGATTTTGTACCTATGTAAATAGGGATTTTTATTAGAATTGGAATTGGTGATAATCTAACGAGGGTCCAAATATATATATAAATGTAGTCAGTTGATTTTTTAATTTAGAATTTTAATTTAGTTTTTGTATGACAGATTTCATTTCCCTGTATAATGCATGATGCGTTTGATACCCATTGATTCTGCATCTAAGCAAATGGGAATTTATATTTGAATTGTAATTCGCGTAGAATTTGGGATTCTGTGATATGTGTGGAGTAATACTGTAACAATTGAAACTTGTTGCTGGAGCATGTAGAAAATCTCTTATCTGTTCTATCTCTGTGTGTCTTATCTGTTGTTGACGGATTGTTTTATTTTAGTTCTGCTGGACGATGCTGCAAGACATTTTTTTTTATTGTTGTCTTTAAAGTTCTCTAATGTTCAATGTAAGGTTCAACTGACTAGTTTATTGAAAAATTGGATTAATCTTAAGATCCAATTTTGGATTTCTCTTATTTTCTATTTGGATTAGCGAACTAATTGCTTTAATTTGTCCAAATATATTATAAAACTAGTCAGTTGATTTTTAATTCAGAAATTAATTTTTTTAAGTTGTTATAGGATGAACAGATTTTATTTCACTAAATAATGCATGGTGTATTAGCCATCCATTGACATATCTATGCATATATTCCCCACATATCTATGCGTATGGAAATGTATATTTAAAATTGGAATTCGCGTTGATTTTCAGGTTTCATGATATGTGGGGAATGAAATGGTGGTACTTTAACGAATGTCCAGATATATTATAAAAGTAATCAGTGGATTTTTTTATTCATAATTTTTTTTTCAGTTTTTGTATGATGACAGATTTCATTTAATTGAATAACGCATGATGTGTTTGTTATCCATTGATTTTTATATATATGCAAATGGGAATTTATATTTGAATTGAATTCGCGTTGAACTTGGAGATTCTGTGATATGTGTGGAGTAAAATGGTGATATTCTAACGAGGGAAACTTGTTGCCCGGAACATGGGAGAATTCTTATCTGTTGTTGGCTGATTTTTTTTATTTTAGTTCTGCTGACGATGCTGCAAGTGATTTTTAATTGTTTCTCTAATCCTAAATTGGATTAAACTTAATCCGTTTTCAATTCCTTCTATTAGCTCACACTCTCCCTATTTATATCTTGTTCAAATTTTCAATCGTTCATAAAATGCTTTTTATTCATCCACTCAAGTTCAGATACATTTGTTTTGAACTTGTAGTGGATGACACATGATGTTAATACAGTTTTTCAAATATTAATTCAGTAATTAAGTGTAATTAATTAGTTTTAGTTTATTTTAGATTTAAGTTGCATATATCTACCGATAGATGGCGCCAGATAAACTTTAAAAATAAATGAAAATTATTTTTTAAAGGATTTTCTGCAATAGAGTGAAAAAAAATAGGAATTGACTTAAAAATTTTTTTTTTTTTATATTACTTGTTTATTTGGATAAGGTTAAAATAATTGTTTTCATTTGTCCAAATACATTAACTTTCATAACTGACTAGTTAATAATAATAATTTCTGAATTAAAACAATCCTTTTTGTATGATGAGCAAATTTTATTATATTGAATAATGCATGATGTATTTGTTATATATTGCTTTTACACCTATATATATATATGGGAATTTATATTTGAATTGAAATTCGCATTAAATTTGAGAAACTGACTCTAATACTCTAACACTTGAAACTTGTTGCTAGAACATGCAAATTTCTTATCTGTTGTTGACTGATTGTTTTATTTTAGTTTTGCTGACGATGCTGTAAGTAATTTCTTTATTGTTGTTTTTTAATGTTCTCTAATCAAACATTGATTAATCTTAATCGTTTTTATTTGGATAAGCGAAATAGTTGTTTCAATTTGTCCAAACATATTATGAAAGTATTCAGTTAGTAATTATATTTAATAAATTAAAAAAATCATTATTTGTTTAGTTTTTGCATGATGAACAGATTTAATTTCACTAAATAATGCATGTTGTATGTGTTTGTCATCCATTGATTTTATACCTATGCATATGGGAATTTATATTTGAATTAGAATTCCTGTTGAGTTTGAGATTTTGTGATATGTGTGGAATGAAATGGTAATACTCAAACGAGGGTCCAAATATATTATAAAAATTATCGATTTTTTTATTCAGAAATTATTATAATTATTATTTTTTTAATTTTTGTGTAATGAACTGATATAATTTCACTGAATAATGCGTGATGTGTTTACCATAAATTGATTTTATAGATATGCCTATTGAAATCTATATTTGAATTGAATTCGCGTTGATTTTAGGATTCTGTGATATATGTGGAGTGAAAATACTAACGATGGAAACTTGTTGCTGGGATATGTAGATTTCATGAAATTTGCTGATAGATTGTTTTTATTTTAATTCTGCTAATATGCGATGTTTTGTTGATGATGTTTTTAATGTTCTTTATTCCAACATTGGATTAAACTTAACCCTTTTCTATTTGGATATGCAAAGAAATTGTTTTAATTTGTCCAAATATATTGTAAAAGTAGTCAATTGATTTTTTTAATTCAGAAATTAATTTTTTTAAGTTTTGTGTGGTGAACAGATTTTATTGCACTGAATAATGCATGCCAGATTTGTCATTCATTGATTTTTATATCTATGCATATGGAAATTTATCTTTTGAATTGGAATTCTCGTTGAGTTTGAGGTTTTGTGCTATTTGCGTAAGGAAATTGTGATAATCTAACTAGGGTCCAAATATATTATAAGTAGTCAGTTGACTTTTTAATTCAGAATTTTTTTATTTAGTTTTTGTATGATGAATAGATTTTATGTCACTGAATAATGTATGATGTGTTTGCCATCCATTGATTCTATACGTAAGCAAATCTTAATTTATATTTGAATTGAAATTCCCGTTGATTTTGCGGTTCTGTGATATGTGTGGAGTGGAAAAGTGATTCAATAACAAGGAAAACTTATTGCTGAAATATGTAGAATTCTCGAAATTTGTTAATAGATATTTTAATTGTTTTATTTTAATTCTGTTGGCTTGTGATTTTTTTATTGTTGTTTAAATGTTCTCTATTACAACAATGGGTTAATCTACAACCTTAATATTCTAATTAGCGAAATACTTCTTTTAATTTGCCAATATACTTATAAAAGTAATCAATTGATTTTTTAAATCAGAAATTATTTTTTTTTTTTTTTTAGTTTTTGTAGGATGAACAGATTCTATTTCACTGAATATTGCATGGTATGTATTCATTGATTGATTTTATAACTATGTAAATGCGTTTTGTACTATGACAAATGGGTTGTATTAGTTTGCTATTTTGTGATACGTGTGGTGATGCTCTAATGGGAGAAACTTGTTGTTGGAACATGTAGATTTCGTGACATCTGTGACAGGTTGCTTTATTTCAATTCAGTTAATGGTAATTTTGTGGCTTTCAATGTATTCAATATCAACAATGGGGTAATTTTTAATGCAATCTATTAGGATAAGCCTCATATTTGTCTTAATTTGTCAAACTGCTGTTTTAAACATGTTTCAGTAGAACTTTTAATTCAGAATTTATGTTCTTGTTCTTTCGGTGATGAACATATGTTTTGATAAGGTTAATAAAATTATAAATGATAAAATGAGTTTTCATCTTAAATTTATTTCTTTCAATTTAAGATTTCATTAAAATCCAAATTTGCTTTCTTCTACAAAATAAAAATTTTATTTTTTAAATTAATATTTTTTGTAGAAATGTTGGAATATAAAAATAATTCCTTATATATTTCAATAACATAGACATTAATAAATATTAAAAAATTTATAATTTCAATGAAATGACACTTTTTTATTTGGTGGAAGAAAAATACATTTTTGAGCAACATAAAACGTTAGGTTTATCTGCGTTAAAACTTTAAAAAGAAAATGTTTTGCTTAATTTTCCATAACATCCAGTTTTATCAATATTTAACAATTATAAAATGTAAGTATTAAATAATTTTAAGACGAATGAAAACATAGCCAACAAAAATTTATTTTAAAAATTATTCAAAATCGATTTGTGATTACCAGTAATTAGTTGATAATATAATTTTATTCCAAATTTATGATTTGTTATACAAAATTAAGCAGGTCATTTTATTAATATCGTATTAACAAAATATTTCATGTATCATATTTTAATTACCAAGCAATACATCCAAAACTCATTTTTCAAAATAGGGCTCTATTCAATAATTTTATAAGTAATAGGCATATAGAAATAATTATTCATATTGGTTTTGAATTCTTATTGATTTTTTGGATATGACAATGTAGATGAATATAAAATATTTTAATTTTTACAAGAAAAAAATGGCTAATAAAATAAAAATAATTTCTTTATTCTTCAAAAATATATTGCCTTATTTGATAGTGCCAAAAAACGCTACTGAACAAATATACAAATTAAGAATCTTTTCAGTATAACATGTTTTTATACTTAAAATCCTAAATTCCTTAACCAATAACAAAAGTATTGGTATTATCAAAGATAATGATAATTAAATGTCTTGTTTATTACAAAGCCTTTTGCGTTAAATTTTCATTTAATTAAAATTATTAGTTTTTAACCTATTCCCTTTTCACGTCCTATTTGAGGGTTTCATATCGCTGTTTAAAATGAAAAATTGAGCTACAAGCCAAAGAATAAAAAAAAAATTATGAAAATTGTTTTTTACCTGGTAGATTTGTTTTTTTTCTCATTCCGCTCCAAGCCCATGAATTAGTTGAGTAAATTTTCTCTTGGGGCGGGGGTAGGGGGGGAGCCCTACAGATTGTGAACCACTGCCTTAAGAACCATTAAGGCAGCCATTCCAAAAGTATTATGTATCACGTATCAGGTCAGAAACCATAGAGCTATTAACTTTGTGTTTTGCCATACAAAAATGTTTATCTCTTCCAAGTACATGAACCATTTGAAGAAATTTCGGTAATTTTCATTCTTCATTACATAGCAAAAATATATGCAGCTGATTTAAGGTTCCAACATTCTATTTCTCTTTTTACTCCAATTACTCCTTAAGAAACAAGACATAAAATATTCTCTAAATAAAAGCTTTATTCCAAAATACTTTTCAATTGAACGAGTTAATAAAAAAAAAAAAAAAAAAAGCTCTTTCAACAAACACGTCTATAACAATAACCTGTTCTTTTCAAAGATCTTCTTCTAAAAATCCTTCCAAAATCATCCAGGATGCGCGTGGGTCTAAATTGTTAGAGCTCCCCGTGGACACTCTTCCGAGCGATTGAAAGGTGATATTGGGAACAATAAAAGATTTCTGTTCCAAGTGTCGTTACAAGAGGCGCAGTTTATTCACAGAAAGCAATTCGAAGAAGGTATGAACCTCCCGTCGACTATTACAGGGTAGAAAGTGGCATTCGACCTGCCAGCAGAATCGCAGACATGCGGGAAGAATACAATTAGATTGAATAAAAGCCACTAGGGAAGATTTTTTTCGTCGAAATGTCTCAGATTACTTCTTGTTACTGAGAAGGTGTTCTCGCTCTTGTGTCCCCTGATATTCATGGTTGACAAATCTCTTGCAGAACAACGCTTAGTTTTAAATATTTTATTTACAATTTAAAATAATGTATTGAATTCTTGAATTAAATAGAATTCTTCCGTTTGAATTCTTTTTAAAAAATAAATTAAAATTTTTTCTAAACTAAAAGTGTAAGTTTTAAATTTTAATTACTTGTTAACTTAAATTGAGTATAAGTTTGAAAACGTGGCGTTAAAATTTGCAATTTTTTTGTTTCGCAATTTTCAAATTTGCATAAATCTGCATATTTTTTTGAATTTTGTTTGGGCATATACAAAAGTTTAAGAAAAACGTTTTATTTCTTCTTCCAAGTATTAAAGGGGCGTAGTAGTTCACGTGATATAAGTCTTCCTTATTTTCATTGGGCCTGTTAACCGAGTGGCTAACTCAGGTGCTCGTAACCACAGGTTTCGGGTTAGAATCCTGGCGGTTCATGGATGTTTGTAGTGGTTCATAATCCACTTTAAACTGTAGGTTCCAGTCTGTTTAGTACTCGTGTGCACGAGATGACAGTAGAGCGACAAACCAATCCTTATTTTTATTATAAGAAAAAGTATAGAAACTCGTGAAAGAATTGTATTATAAATCTAGTTCTATATAAATATTAATTCTAAAAGCTGAACTGATTTTATATTAATATGTTAGATATAAAAATGCATTTACAATCAAATACATGAAAACAAATTGCTTCTACTTAGTTGTTTGCATAACAAAGGATTTAATTATGCATTTATCACCATCGGAATTCTATTCCTAATCAACACATTTGTATTTGACTCAAAAAATTATAGATAAATTAAGTTTTACACCATTATTTAATAAATAAATAAATCTTCTTTACTTCTTAAGAGACAAGAACAAAAATATTCTAAATAAAATGCTGTATTCCAAAATACTTTTCAACTGAGTGAGTTATTCAAAAAAGAACCTTTCAACAAACAACTTCTGTAACAATAACTTGTTCTTTTCAAAGATCTCCTTCCAAAATCATCCAGGATACGCGTGGAGTCTAAATTGTTAGAGCTCCCCGTGGATACTCTTCCAAGCGATTGAAAGGTGATATTGGGAACAATAAAAGATTTCTTCAAATGTCGTTACAGAAGCGCAGTTGACTCACAGAAAGTAATTCGAAGAAGGTATGTACCTCCCCGTTGACTATTACCGGCGTAGAAAGTGGCATTCGACCTGTCAACAGAATCGCAGACATGCGGAAGGAGACAATTAGATTGAATGAAAGCCACTGGAGAAGGAAGGAGGGAAGATTTTTACGTCAAAATGTCTCAGATTACTACTTACTGAAACGGTGTTCTCGCTCGTGTCCCCTGATATTCCTGGTTTATAAATCTCCTGCAGATCAACGCTTAGTTTTAAATATTTTATTTTCAATTTAAAATAATGTTGCCGTTTTGAGTTCTTTTTAAAAATACATAATTTTTTTTTTAACTAAACGATGTAAGTTTTTAATTTAAATTATTGGTTAACCTAAACTGGTTATAAGTTTAAAAATAAGTGACGTTACAATTTGCAATTTTTTATTTTGCAATTTGCATATATATTTATTTTTTTTGTGTATATTCAAAAGTATAAGAAACATGTTAAAAACTTGATTTTTTTAAAATTTATTTCTTGATCTCGTATTTAAAGGGGTTGTAATGATTAACATGATATAATTCTTCCACATTTTCACTAAACAAAATGATGTCTAGCAACTCATGAAATAATTATATTATAATTCCAGTTCTATATATTTATTAATTCAGAATTTTAACTGATTTTTTTATTAATATGTTAGCTATAAAAATGAATTTACAATCAAATACATGAAAAAAAATTGCATCTACTTTATATTGTCTACATTACAAATGATTTAATGATGCATTTGTCACCTTCGGAATTCTATTGTTTATCAATATATTTGTATTTGACTCAAAAAATTATCGATCAACTAAGCTTTACTTCTTTTCTTAATAAATAAATAAATCTTCTTTATTTCTTAAGGGACAAAGCAAAAAAATATTCCCTAAATAAAAAGCTTCATTCCAAAATACTTTTGAATTGATTGAGTTGATCAAAAGATCCTTTCAACAAACAACTTCTACAACAATAATCTGTTTCATTCAAAGACATCCCTCTCAAAATCCTCCAGGATACGCGTGGGTCTAAATTGTGAGAGCTCCCCCGTGGACACTCTTCCAAGCGATTGAAAGGTGATATTGGAATAATAAAAGATTTCTGTTCCAAATGTCGTTACAACAGGCGCAGTTGATTCACAGAAAGTAATTCGAAGAAGGTATGAACCTCCCCGTCAACTATTACCGGGGAAGAAAGTGGCATTCGACCTGCCAACAGAATCACGGACATGCGGAAGAAGACAATTAGATTGAATAAAAGCCACTGGAGGAAAGGGGGAAGATTTTTACACCGAAATGTCTCACATTACTACTTACTGCTGAGAAAGTGTTCTCGCTCTCGTGTCCCATGATATTCCTAGTTTAAAATTTGCAGAACTAAACGTAATTTAAAATATTTTAGTTTCAATTTAAAAAAAATAATGTTGTCGTTTGAATTCTTTTAAAAAATGCAGAAAATGTTTCTTAACTAATAGTGTAAGTTTTTTTAAATGTATGTTATTGGTTAATTTAAATTGATTATAAGTTTGAAAATAAGGGCCTTTTTAAAATTTGCAATTTTTAGTTTTGTCATTGCAGTTTCTAATTTTGCCATTTGTAATTTTTAATTTTGTAAGTTGAAAATTTGCATATATATTTGATTTTCGTTTGTGTATATTCAAAAAAATTAAAAACATGCTAAAAAACCTGATATTTTAAAATTTATTTTCTTGTTTGAAGGGCTTATAAGGGTTTTAATAGTTAACGTGATATAATTCTTCCTTATTTTCAATACATAAAAGAAGTCTAGCAATTCATAAAGTAATTGTATTATAATTCCAGTTCTATATATATATTAATTAATAATTTTAACTAATTTTTTATTAATATGTTAGATATAAAAATATATTTGTGATCAAATACATGAAAAAAAATTGCTTTTACTTATTTGTTTATATAACAAATGATTTAATTATGCGTTTATCACCATTGAAATTCTATTCTTTATCAAACACATTTATAATTTGACTAGAAAAATTATCGATAAATTATGTTTTACCCTTTACTGCATAAATAAATAAATAAATCTTCTTTACTTTAAGAGACAAGGAAAAAAATTATTTTCTAACTAAAAATCTTTGTTCTAAAATATTTTTGAATTGAGAGAGTTAATCAAATAAACTCTTTCAACAAACACTTCTATAACAATAACGTGTTCTTTTCAAAGATCTCCTCAAAACCCTTCTAAAATGATCCTGGATACGTTAAAAAGAGCTATTAACGTTGTGTCTTATGCGAAATTATGTTTATATCCCTCACTTCCAAGAACATAAACCAGTTAAAAAGAAAGTTCGGTAATTTTTTGTTCTTCATTACATAGTATAAATTTATGCAACTAATCTAAGATTCCAATATTATGTTTCTCCTTTTAACACTTATTAAATTTATTTGTTAAGAGACAAGGGCAAAAATATTCTCTAAATAAAAGATTTTTTCCAAAATACTTTTCAATTA
Organism: Caerostris extrusa; assembly: GCA_021605095.1. Classification (NCBI taxonomy): domain Eukaryota; kingdom Metazoa; phylum Arthropoda; class Arachnida; order Araneae; family Araneidae; genus Caerostris; species Caerostris extrusa. The sequence goes on from BPLR01007754.1 coordinate 45,973, forward strand.
AGAGAGTTGATCAATTCAACAAACACTATAACAATAACCAGTTCTTTTCACAGACTTCCTCACAAAATCCTTCAAATCATCCAGGATATGCGTGGACTCTAAATTGTTAGAGCTCCCCCTTGACACTCTTCCGAGCGATTGAAAGGTGATATTGGGAACAATAAAAGATTTCTGTTCCAAGTGTCGTTACAAGAGGCGCAGTTGACTCCCAGAAAGCAATTCGAAGAAGGTATGAACCTCCCGTCGACTATTACAGGGGGAGAGTGGCATTCGACCTGCCAGCAGAATCGCAGACATGCGGAAGAAGACAATTAGATTGAATAAAAGCCACTGGAGGAAAGGGGGACGATTTTTACGTCGAAATGTCTCAGATTACTGCTTAATGCTGAGAAAGTGTTCTCGCTCTTCTTGTGTCCCCTGATATTCATGGTTTATTAATCTCTTGCAAAACAACGCTTAGTTTTTAAATATTTTGGTTTCTTTTAAAAAGATATATAAATTCAATTTAAAATTTAAACTTTGTCATTTGAATTCTTTAAAAAAAAAAAGATATATAAAGACTTTTCTTAACTAAAAGTGTAAATTTTTAAGTTTAAATTATTGGTTATTTTAAATTGATTATAAGTTTTAAAAATAAGTGGAAATAAAATTTACAATTTTTAATTTTTCCATTTGTAGATTTGCATAAATATTTGTAAAAATTTGCATATATATATTTTATTTCCTCAGTTTGTGTGCATTCAAAAACATTTAAGAAACATGTTAAAAATTTGATTTTTTTTTTTTAAATTTATTTCTTCACCGTAGTATTTAAAGGGGTTGTAAATGGTTAACATGAGATAATTCTTCCTTAATTTTAGCATATAAAAGAAATCCAACCTCATGAAATAATTAAACAGTACATTAGGTCAATATAAATATTAATTCCAAATTTAACTGATTTTTATTAATATGCTATGTATAAAAATGCATTTGCGATGCAATTCATGAAAAAAAATTGCTTCTACCAATTTGTTTATGCATTACAAATGATTTAATTACGCATTTATCACCATCGAATTCTATTCTTTTATCAATATATTTGTATTTGACTCAAAACAATATCGATAAATTAAGTTTTACCCCTTTCCTTACTTAACTAAATAAATATTTACTTCTTAAGAGACAAGGGCAAAAATATTCTCTAAACAAAAAGCTTTATTCCAAAATATTTTCAATTGAGTGTACCTGATCAAAAGTCCTTTCAACAAACAAGTCTCCAACAATAAC